>RJWM01027060.1:0-27303 GCA_004363535.1 Dasyprocta punctata | reverse complement strand
GTGTGTGGGGTCTGAGTCCTCTAAGGCCCCCCTCGAGGAGACTGTGCAGAAAAGCATGTTGCGGGTACAGCAAGAGTGGGCCCAGGGTAGAGGATGGGGGCTTCCTCTCTGTGCTACATACAGATGGCAGCAGACTTTGGTTCAAAATGCAGGTCTTGTGGCCCTGGCTCTAGAGACAGACTCAGTCATGGGACCCAGGAACCTGCCTTTTAATACAACCCCCCTGGGATTCTGCAGGCGGACCCAAATCCCCATTTAAGAGATATTTGCTAAAGTCCCTTCAAGGTGGCAACCGAGACTCTGGATTGTGACACACACGGGGGGGGGGGAGTTGTTCCAGGGGTCTTACAGCATCTCCCAAAAGATGAATGAATGCACCTAGGACTCCGGAGAACAGGGCCAGTCCCCTTTGCTCCTGCCTTAGCCAGGCACCTGTCATCGTCAGACACGTAACACCGACACCTGCCGCCAAACTCGGCCACTGAGCTTGGGAGGGAAGGAGAAGGCAGAGTAATACATGAAAAAAATGTTTATTAAGTGCACCTTTTCCAAAGCAGACATCTCAGGCTCGGCCACGTCATTCACCAAGTGGCACAGTGCACGCAGCACCACGGGAAGTCGCCACAGCAGAGAGAAACCGGGGAGCCTCACCGTGTGGGAAGCGGCATTTCATCGCAACTGAACACACAAAAAGGCGAAACGCTCCAGACACAGGCTCTTCATCAGAGCCCGCCGGCATTCAGGGCCCCCTGCTTTTCCTGAACACTCATCCACGCAGACTCACCCACTAAGGAGACCACATTATGTGACAGGGCCTCAGGAGAAAAGGCTTGGAGTCTACATATTTACTGTTTTCCCCAGTGCTTCTGGGGTTTGAACCCAGGGCCACGCACATCCTAGGCGGGTGCTCTACCACTGGCTGCGCCCTCAGCCCTTTTGTTTTAATTCTGAGACAGGGTCTCACTAAATTGCCCAGGCTGGCCTTGAACTTGCAATCTTTCTACCTCAGCCTCCCTAGTAGCAGGGATTATACACACGCACCACCGTGACTAGCTACATACTCACTTTTGATGGTCATGCCAGTGTGTGTGTGTGTGTGTGTGTGTGTGTGTGTGTGTGTGTTGCAGTGTGGAAGGAAAAAGCTGTTACAAAGTCAGAGAATGGATCTGTGGCTTCAGGGAAATGCTCTTGTATCTCAGAAAGTCCCAAAATGTGTCTGGACATTAGAAAGTGCCCCTGTTGCATTAGTTGACCAGTCTCGTACGATCCCCTCTGATCAGCTGTGCCCTGGATTTGACACTTAAAAGCCTCTTCTAGACACAGTCATGCCCTCTCCTGAAGGCTGAGAGGACCCTGAGAACCTTGGAGACCCTCGGTGAGCTGCCGTCCTAACGAGACCACGGCCATCCGAGGTGACCGAGCACCCCTCAGCCCTTTCTGGAGACAAGGCGGCGTCTTCCTCTGCGCCCTGGCTAAGGCGGCGACGCTCTCTCTCACGGAAGTGCAGAGGTGGTCAGTCACGTAAAACACAAGCACTCAGAAAGCTGAGAGCGTCCGGGGAACTCTCTGCCATCCTTGCCCTCTCTGAATTCAGCTGTTAAAGATATTTTTAATTTTTTAGTGTACACTTCAATGGTTTTACATGTGTTCTCAAAATTGGATATAATACTATTAATTCCAGAACATTTTCATCACCCCTCCCCTTAAAAAATCTCATATCCTTAAGCAACCACTCCTCACTTCCCCAAACCCCCAGCCCCCAGTACCACTAAACTACACTCCAGGTGCACACACTTGTCTACTCTGGACATTGCACAGAAACGGGTCAGACAACGCAAGGGATTATCAAGACACGGTGCTTAAGTTTTTAAAATTACAGTAACAGACACATTGTCATTAATTCCCTTCAAATTACCCCTTGCTTTAAAAAACTTAGCCCATCATCGGTGTCACATTGAAGCAGTTCAGAGTCCTTACAGATCATGATCAAAACTACAGTGCGCACTGCCACTCAGCACCGTCCACAGAAACGCAAGCTCCGAAGAGCAGGACGCCGTGTCCTCGTCCACCTCCTTCACTAGGTCGGCCACCGAGCAAGGTCTGGCTCTTCTCCAAAGTCAAAATGCTTATGAAGGGTGAATGTTTCGAGCCAATTCGGGACCTCAAGGCAGCCACAACGGCACAACTAAAGACACTTTTGTGGAAAAGACTTCCATAGCTGCTTCAGAAAGTGGCAAGAATAATGTGATAATTATGTTTGAAATGACAGGGAGTATTTTGAGGGACATTAGTTGCAACGACCTTTTATTGTAAAAAAATTTTTTAAGAATTTAAATGTTCACTGTATTTTCTGACCATATCTTACATATGGCTTTTTTGCAACTGGCTTCTTTCTCTTGACATAATGTTTTTAAAGTTCATCCACATTACAGCATGAACCAATATTTCATTTCTTTTTATAGCTGATTAATGTCCTACTGTACAGACATACCGCATTTTATTTAACCACTCATCAGCTGAGAGACATTTGAGTACTTCCTCTGGGATGTAATGAACATTGGTACCCAGTTTTTTCACTTCTCGGGGGCAAATACCTAAGAGTGCGGGTTTTTTCCTATGGTAACTCTATGTTTAACTTTGTAAGGAACTGTCCAACTGGTTTCCAAGGAGCTGCACATTACATTCAGTCCAGCATATATAAAGATTCTAATTTCTATACACTGTTGTCAACACTTACTGTTACCCATTCTGCTGACCACAGCCTTCCCAGCAGGTGCAGAGTGGAATCTCAGTGTATTTTGAATTGCTTTTCTCTAATGAATAAACAATGTTGAATATTTTTGCATGAACTTATTGGCCACTTATATATCTTCTTTGGAGAAATGCTTATCCAAACTTTTTGCCTCTTTTTAAATTGGCTTCTTTTTCTCATTTCCCTTTTTATTTCTTCTGGTGGTGTTGGGGATCAAACACACAGCCTTTCTCAAGCTAGGCAAGTACTCAGCTACTGAGCTACCTCCCCAGCTGGCTTCCTTTTCCTCTATTTATTTATTATACGGTAAGAGCTCTTTATATAGTCTATTTACAAGTCTCTTATCTATATGATCAGCAAGTATCTTCCTGTTTCTGTGTGTTGTCTTTTTACTCCCTGGACAGTGTTCTCGAAGTGCAAAACTTTCAAGTTTTGATGAAATCCTACCTATGATCTATTCATCCTTAGGTTGGTTGTGTCTTTGGTATCACTTCTAAGTAATCACTGCCTAATCCAAAGTCACAGACTTATCCCCATTTCATTGTAAGACTGTTATACTTAATCCAGGCATAGTGATGCATCCCTGTAATCCCAGCACTTGGGAAGCTGAGGCAGGAGGATCATTGCTAGTTCAAGACCAGCCGGGGCTACGAAGTGAGCTGAAAACCAGCCTGAACTGCATGGCGAGATCCTGTCTCAAGAAAAAAAAAAGAAAGAAAGAAAAGAAGAAAAAAAGAAAAAAGAAAAGAAAAGAAAGAAAGAAAGAAAGGAAGGAAGAAAAGAAAGAAAGAGAAAAAGAAAAGACCAAAAAGAACATTATACTTTTAACCATTACATGTAGGTCTTTGATGAATTTATGTATATGGTGTAAAGGTCCAACTTTATTCTTTTGCCTGTGTCTATCCAACAACATTTGCTAAAGACTATTCCTTTCCTATTAAATCATCTTGGCAAGCTGTTGAAAATGAATTGACCATAAATGCTAAAGGTTCCTACCTGCACCCTTCATTCTATTCTGTTATTCTAGGTGGCAATCCAAAAGCCAGTACCAAACTGCTTCGACTATTGTAACTTTATAGTAACTTTTGAAATCAGGAAGTGTGACTCCACCAACTTTGTTTCCTTTTCCAAATTTTTTTTTTCCCCGCTGTGGGTGTGTGCCTATTTTGGGTTCCTTGAATTTCTTTATGAATTTTAAGATTATCATACTAGTTTTTTCAAAGAAACTAGGATTTTAATAATGATTGTAGCAAATCTCTACAACAATTTGGACAGTATTGCCATTTTAAGAATATGAAGCCTCTGATCCTACGAATACAGGATATCTTTCCATTAATTTGTCTTAATTTCTTTTAATGATACTGTTCAGCTTTCCTGGTACAAATTCTACATTCTTTTGTTAATGTATTCTGATTCTATTCTTTCTGGTGCTGTTATAAATGGAATTGTTTCTTAATTTCATTTTCATATTGTTCATCAATAGCATGAAGAAATATATTGATTTTTGTACATTGATCTGATATCCCACAGCCTTGCTGAACTCACTGATGAGTTCCAATATGGGTGTGTGTGTGTGTGAGCATCTGGGTAAAATAATGTCATCTACAAATAGTTTACATCTTCCTTTCCAATTTGATGCCTTCTTGTTTCTTTTTCTTTCTCAAATGCTTATCAAACATCAGCATCTCAAATACTCTCAGCCCCAGCTCTCAGTGGCCCCCATGCCGGACAGCCTTAGCACACAATCTCCTGCCCTAGGGCCACCTTCTGACCAGCTGGTCTCCAGGGACACTGCAGGCAAAGCTCCTTGCGGTGAGGAGGAAATCCACACCAGCCGTCCCCCAGGCCCCGTTCCCACTCCTCGCCCCTTGCCCAGAGCTGCCGCGGTCAGTCACAGTCCTAGACTCCTTCCTCATGCAGGATTCCAAAATACAGAAGTAAGAAGACACTAAGTGAAAGTACAGGCCCAGGGGAAGCAAAAACCCGGCCACTGCCCAGACAGCAGTAGGGTCGGAGTAGCAGGACACAGGGAGCCCGGGGAGACTCAGGGGTTTCCTGGCTGTCACCCCATCATCCCCCTCACCCCATGTCAGAATCCCCCACTGAACTCAAGCCACCCCAAGCTGCGGAAGGAAACAACCGATGGGTACCTTACACACACGGAAAGGGCCACAAAGGCAGACTGTCCGGGGCAGCACACTCCGCCCCCAGGAGCAGCCCAGCTCAGCCAGGGGTCAGGCCGTGGACGGCTGGGAGCAGCTCCGCTGGCTGGAGCTGCGCTGGCTCAAGACAAAGGTCGAGGAGTTGCTCTTTTTGCTGAGGCTCGTCTCTCCCGGGCGGCCGCCCCGCAGGGAGCTGGAGGAGCAGCAGAGGAAGCGCTGCACGAGCTCGTGGAAGAGGTGGCCGGTGAAGAGCATGTAGATCCAGGGGTTGCAGCAGCTGTTGAGGCTGGCCAGGAGCATGGCGATGATGAAGGCCGAGGCTGTGGCGGGAGAGAGGCGAGCAGGTGTTACCGGCCCCGCCGAGCGGCCACTGTGCCCGAGCAGCAGGCTTTCCAGGGACCACGCTGGATCACAAGGTGAGGCACTGAGGAGCCCTCCTGGGTGTGCCCAGCCCGCCGTCCCCGGGCCGAGCCCTGCCCATCACCTGCCTCCCTCCCTCCGCAGGAGCAGCGCTCGTCACCGCGTCTGGAGGTTCATGGTTCGCCCGCCAAGCGCACGGCCTACTCCCGAGCACGCTGCTAAGGCGGCCAGAGCTGCACCCCTGGTTTGCACACTGACTCCCCAAGAAGCTTCGGCTTCTTTTTCCTTTTTGGGGACAGACAGGGTCTCACTAGGTAGCGCAGGCTGACCTTGAACTTGCTTATGTAGCTCAGGCAGGCCTCGACCTCAGTGATCTTCCTGCCTCAGCCTCCCTCCCGAGTGCTGGAATTACAGGTGTGCAGTATGACAGGGGTGGCTGCATCAGTCTCACCTGGGATAATGAGAGCACCCGAACCACTCGGATGTCGGAAGAGATCAAAGAGAGCCTGGTGCTCCCGAGTGCCCCGTGCGAGCAGCGGCTGCCATCATGCCCACAGGCCGGGGACCGGGTGGGCGCCAAGGACACAAAATTTAAGGAGTGACACCATGACATGGGCACAGGTGAGTCCTGCCATCCCCGCATACGGCTGGCATGGGAGCTGGCCCCTGGCAGTGCGGGGCAGAGAGAGGGAAGGGCCGCAGAGGCCCGGTGGGACGGAAGTGTGTGTGATCTTCACGGCTGGCGAACCTGACAGCACATCTGTGGAACCCGCCTCAAGGACGTGGCTCTGACGTGACAGTCAGCAGCTCACACAGGAATAAAGTGACAGCAAAGCTATCTGTGGAAGCTTTTAATTCAGGATACACTGAGCTACCCACAAAACAGTGATCAGAAATCAACTCTAAGTGACTTCCGGTCACAAACTGAAGTTTCAAGGGGGAAGAAAAAAATCTTAAGCTTAGGTACTTTCAAGCAGAGAGAATTAGAAGAAATCTGATTTTAAAAACACCAGCTGGCAACAGAGGAGGCCGGGCAGCACCTCCAGCACCCCGTGGGACAGCACCACAACCCAGAGTGCATGGACAGCCAGGCGCTTATGAGTGAAGACCGCCACGGAGGCTGAGGAAACCCATTTGTCTCACATCTGTTCTGCAAAATTTCCCAAAAAATAACTTCAGAACCCAAGAGGTGAACCCAGGGACGGAATCGGGGGGTGCTGGAGTCGTAACAGCAGACGTGTATCAGCAAAGTCCCTGAGCACCGAAGGAAAGCAGGCCGGTGAGCAAGTCTGGGCTCTTGAGTTGGGACAGCACCCTAGAGCACTGTCACAGCCGCCAACTCGCAGGGCCAACCCGAGCAGCACCCAGGGGGACCCTGGCGGGCTGGGGCACAGCAATTTGTTGCAAGAAGGGAGTTCAGAGGCACACACTGCTCTAACTGACTGGTGCGACTGTCGGGAGGAAACAGCAGGCTACAGCAGACAGAACCCCCAAATCCTGCAGATGTAAGAACTCTTTGAAAGCAAAGGAAGGGAAATTAATCTTTACAACCAAAATAATACAGAACAAGAACAAGGAAATGAAAAAGAAAAAAGCCAACACTATTGAATTTCTTGGTTTTTATAAGTGACTTTTCAAAAATTTTGCGTTGATTTGAATGAGTAAGAAGATGATGAAGTTTAGAAATTCTGGTGAAATATGTTTAAATGAAATTAAAAATCACCCACAAAATTAAAAATACAGTGGGTTCAAAATCAAGAAAGAGGCAAAAACAGCACACAAAAGTCAAAGATAAGAATACAGGTAAATAAAGCCAAGAAATGAGAGAGAAAAACATAAACAGAAGGCAGTTCATACTAGGAGAGGTATGGTACAAGATAAGCATGCCCAGTATGAAAATACAAACTCCCCAATGCTCCAGAAGCAGAGAGTTCTGAGCCCCGCCATGTTGTGCCAGCTGGAAAGTCCCACCCCTGGCCTCAAGTGACAGGTCACAGGCAAAACAGTGTCATTCACGACACTGCATAAAATTCCTTCACACCATGTACATACGGCAAAAATGAAGCCTAAACGAATTTTGTGTTTAGATTTGGGTCTCTTACGCATAGAAAAACACTTCCAAAAGAGTCCCACACGATGGGAAACATTTCCGGTCCACGCATTTCAGAGACGTGCTCCTCAGCCTGTGGGGTCACAGCGGCTCCTCACACGCGACCCTCCTCACCCCCACGTCTGGGTCTGCTCCCTGCCATCCACCTTGGCCGGCCTGGCGGCAGCCAGGGCACCACAGCTGGCCCATCTGCCCGCCCATCCCCCCACCGGCCTGGCCCGGCTCCCGGGGCCCAGTACCTCCCAAAGGGAGCCTGCCCCTGCCAAGGCTAAGGGCCCTGTGGATTTGGTTTTTAGCTCGTCACTGCCGTCATCATCCAAACACGTGACCCCGGGGAAAGCGGTGCACGGCCATGGAGCGGGCTGCAGGGGGCAAGCGGCCGAGGTGAGGCCCACATCCGACGCGCTCCGCGGGCATCCGGGCCCTGCCTGCTATGAACGCGGCAACGGGGACACCGGAAAGGTAGCTCGGAACCAGGCTGCAGGGGCGTCGTGCCCAGGTGGGGCCCTCGCTCCGCACTCCCGGCGGTGGGGGCCGCCCAGGGGCCGAGGCCGCGTCCACCCGCCTTCCACACTTACCGTAGCTTAACCCAGCCACGTGGCCCTTTCGGGGAGCCTCAAAGCTTGGTGGGACTGCAGAGGAAGGGCAGCAGAGCAAAACACAGAAAATGCAGTCCCTGTATTTGGTAATGTCATCCCCAAGGGGGCAAGTGACAGTGACCATCAGCATCACCATTAAGACTCCTGGAATGGCACAGATCCCAAAGCAGTCTCAGCTTCATTTTATAGAGGGGAAAAGAGAGGCCCAGAGAGGGAGGACGAGTTTCTCAAGGACACACAGCAAGTTACTCCCTGTCCCCACCTCAGAGCAATGAACGACTGCTCTGAAAAGCAGGTGAGCGAGCTCACGCCGGGCTTGTCCCAGGTATGGGCCTTCCGTCCCCTCACAAAGACACAAGCACCTGAGCAGGACACCCACAGTGTGAGCTGTGGGACAGCTGGCAACTTCCGTGTCCCCAAAACAAAAGTAGTCTCGTATGAGAAGAAGCCCTTCCCGCTCACTCCCCGGCAGTGGTCTTTTAAAATCCAGAGTACGGGGGAGGAACAGCGTCTCCTGCATCTCCACCCTTCACGACAGGCGCACCTCTGTCCAGACAGCAGGATGGGCCACTCTGGAGAGGGCGCGGTCCCTGGGAAGTCAGCGGTCTGGAAACAGGTAACGGCCTAGCACGGCGTAAGAGTGCCCATGTCTCCCGCCGTCCGCCTGAGGTCCTGGATGTAGCCGGCCCTGCCCAGCAGACTTCCGGCCCTCACAGGCTGGCGACGGACAGGGCTCCCGTGCAAGCTCTGGGGCCGGAGCCTCCTCTTCCCCGCCCCCCCAGCTGCATCTGCTCTCTGGCCCTTGGTTTTCTTATTGTGGGTTCAAGGTCACACAAGGGCATTGAAAAAATGGGGAAAAATGAAAAGATAATACAAAAGGACTTGGTGACTGGAAAGGTGCTTGTTCTAGCAGTGAGGAGGAGGAGGATTTGGCTCCGAGGTATGAGCCACTGCAGCACTGCATAAAGTCCCAGACTGGGGACTTCTGACCACAGGTGAGTTAAATAAACCGTCTTTGGCTCCCTTTCTTCTAGCAGTTGTCAGACATTAAAGAAAAACAGGCTTGGGCAGCATGACAGGATGATGCCCTCGGAAGTTCGCTTTGGGAAAACCACGATGCCCGTGACCTAGGAGGGCCCAAAGCCTCCACCCCGGGCAAGTGCAGGACTTCGGGGTCCTGGCTGGAAGAGCCAGCTCTAAAATCACTCCCCTGATGTGACAACTTCACTTCCCCTGTGCCCAACCCCGAGCACACGCCCAGGCTGACAGGTGCCAGGAAGGGAGGGCGGGCGGGAGGCCGGGTCCTGCCCTGGGCTGGCTGCACACCCAGTGTTCGTTTGCTGGGGGCGGAAGAGGTCGCATTCACCCATCTTCTCTTCCCGGCTCCTCTCTGCCAGGCACTGGGCTGGCTCTGGGGAGCTCAAGAAGTCACCCAGTCCCTGTCCTCAAGAGCCCCACACCCTGGGGGTGGGAGGGAAAGAAGTCAGAGACCTGCAAGGTTTAAAGGTGCAGGCAGCTGACAGGCGTGGGGCGGGGCGGGGGCTGCCCTTCCAGGCGAGGCTCCTGGGTGGGGAGGCGGCCATGAAGGGAAGAAGCCGTGCTCCGAAGGTAAATGCCACCGGTTGGGTGACTCTGCCGGGTGGGAGAATCCCCCCTGCATTTCCGCTCAGCGCGGTGACTCACAGCGAGGGGAGGCAGGGCCGCTGCGGGACGGTACGCGCCAGGATCCCGGCTCCCCAGCCTGCCTCACCCCTGCCCCGAGGAGGCCCCGCAGACTTCCCGGCACTCCCTCTGCCCAGCTCCAACGGCCCGAATTAGCCGCAGACAGCTGACGGGCAGCTGGCCACGGCCTCTCTGGACCGTGCTGTTAATAAGACCACGAACACACTTTGCACACAGCTCAGATGTGTGGCTGACCTCAGTGGAACCAGCCCCAGCCCAGCAGCTTCCTAGGAGCCGCTCAGAGAGAAACCAGCCACTGGGGTAAGGCCTCGCTGGACTCCCCGGAGCTCGGGGAACAGGGACTGAGGGGTCCTCCGGCAGCTGGTCTATGGAAGGCCTTTTAAAAGCCTGTCTTAAACGTACACTTACATGAAATCCCAATTCTTCAGGGTAAGAGCACAATCTGACAACTGATTTTTCTAAAAAATCACTGATGCGTGATCCTGTCATGTATCAGGTTGGAGGGTTCCTATGACGGTGCCAGCCACATCAGTGGACGTGCTGGCCTCACTGGGCTGAGCCCGGGGACAGTGACATCGTGAAGGAGGAGAGCCAGCGACCCTTCCTGCAGAGGGCCAAGGCTATCCCCGCGCTTCGCAGAGCAGCCAAGACAGGCACCGTGGGCTTGGGTCAGAGAGAGAATGTTTTAGGGCTCTGCTACTCAATGTCCCAGCAGGCCAGCTGCCTGGACACCACAGGGGCCACACCTGTAATTTTGCCAAAAAGCAGCCTCCAGGGCTCCCTCCCAATCCGGTGCATCAGATCAGCATTTTAACCGGGTCCTCGGGTGATCCCAGTCACAGCTCAGGAAGCATCTTCCAGCCGGCTCAGGCTGCTCTGAGAGGAAATAAGGGAAAGATAGCAAAATGACCATCCAGTGATCTCAATGCAGAACATGAATCTTTGCACAAGCTCCTACTCATCCTTCAAAATCCTTTTTCAAATGTGGCCTCCCAGGGGTCTCCACACTACTTGATAAATACTTCCGTGATGGCACTATCGCATCTTATTGCCATTATTTGTGCTTATACTCTTCGACTGGAGACTGTATTCCATCTGTGGCTGTGGCCCTGGCTGCTAGCAGGGACTGGAAAATAGGAAGAGTTCAATAAGGGACTGAATCAAAGCATGAAATTAGCAGACAGCGATAAGTCAGCCAGTGCCACTGCACAGTGGAAAAGCAAAGAGATGATTTGCCTGCTGTGGGGCAGGGCTGGACACGGTGACCAGCTCCAGCCTAAGTTCCCCTGGGAAACTCAGTTCGCACTCCTGGCCAGCCAGGTGAAGTGGGAAGAGGGGAAATAAGCAGATGCGGAAGCCCCAGCTCAGGGCAGAACTTTCCCGGCACAGTACCGCCCGCAAATCCACCCTCCCGCCACCGGAGCCTCTGGGTTTCTTTTTTCCCAGCACCAGGGAGCCAACCTAGTACCTCTGCACTGAGCTACATCTTCAGCCTCTTTTTATTTTGAGACCAGGTCTCATGCAGTCATGCAGGCTGGGCTTGAACTTGCAATACTCCTGTCTCAGACTCCCAGAGGGCTGGGTTTACAGACTTAGCCTATTCTGCTGTTGTTGTTTTGTTTTGTTCCTGTGGGTTTTTTGTTTTTGAGAGAGGGTCTTACTATGTAGTTCAGGCTGACCTTAAATTCACAGTGATCATTGTGCCTCAGCCTCCCAAGTGCTGGTATCACAGGCGTGCATTCCCATGCCCCGATAGACTCAGTCTATCCTTAACTCCCCCAAATGAAAGGGCCAGTGCCTCTGCTCCACTGGGGTACACTCGAAGACCTTAAGAGCCTGACCCTGGCCAGCCAGAAACCAAAGTGTCCCCTCCCAGGTCTGCGGGCAGACTCCGAGCTCTGTGCTGACCGTGGCCTTGTTGCCCCGTGTGTTTGCGTGCCCGTGCTGGCCAAGGGAAGGTGGGCAAGTGGCTGTAACTGCCCCTAAACACTGTCCCTCGGGGCTGGGGATTCAGCTCAGTGGCATAAGCACCTGCCTGGCAAGCGAGAGGTCATGAGTTAGATCTCTGGTACGCCCCCCAAAAAACCCACAAAAAAACAAACAAAAACACAGCTCTCCCTCCTGGAGGGCGGACTGCTGACAGCACAGGACCCCAGAGGTCCTCGGAGCCTGCATGGAATCAGTGCCTCTGTGTTCAGAGGAAGAAGGAAGCCCTGCAGTGGGAAACGCAAAGGGCTCCAGAAAAGCGGCACTGGTTGAGGCCGCTGTGTCCAGTTGTTCAAGATGTTCACTGCACCATTCTCACCAGCCAAGAGATAAAAGGCACCCCCGATAGTTGTGCCACAAAGCAGCCCACCTGTGGGACTTGGGCTTCAAAGAATGGGTCTCCATGGAAGACACTGGGGCACCCTCGCAGCCAGAGGAATTTTGATATGGCCTCAGAGGCAGCCTGGGGCAGTGGAAAGTCACAGCTCACTGAGGGTGCACTGAGTCCGGGCCAGAGGTCGTGAGCAGGCACACACCGGGGCGTGAGCTAGGCCAGGCCCACGCCGTGGGTCTGACACCATCCAGCGGGGGCGGCTCTGCAGCTTTGCAGACATTCGGCAGTGTCTGGAGACGTCTTCTGTGGCTGCCACTGGCTGGGCGAGGCCACTGGCCTGCAGCAGGCAGAGGCCACAGTGCTGCCAGGCAAAGCGCAGACAGCCCCGCTCCAACACACACACACGGAAGATTATGGGCACACCTGCGCCTCTAAGGTGTCCGGAGGATGCATCCGGAAGGGGGCACCGGGCGGGGCCATCAGCTTGGTAACGGGCGACAGGACAGCCTGGCCGCCCTTCACAGAGGGCTCCTGAGGGGAAGGGGCAGTGCAGGCTGCCAGCCCGGCTCCCCCCTCCCCCCTGGCTCGCTGTTGCCTCACGCAGGTCCCGTCTCTCTGCACCTCAGTTTCTTCGTGGCAGAATGGGCAGGGCACCCCACCTGGCTGTGCTGCAGTGAGGCCAGGGGCAGCCCCGGCACACACCGGCCTGCACACAGGCGGCCTCAGCAGCGGTGGCGGCTGCGCTCAGCGAGTCTAGCCCCTCCTTTCCGACTCCGGTCCCCAGGCAGGAAGTCTCCTTCCGTCGTGAGGTGTTAGCTCCATGCTCATTAGGGGGACAAACCCCAAACCCTACAGAGCGGACCTCTGCAGAAATTTCTACTTCCTCCCAAGGGTAGGGCCCTTGCAGCCCGGGCCTGACGTGCATCCAGGGTGCAGCTCAGCCCCGTTCAGCCCCAGCCCTCAGCAGTGAGCTAGCAGGGTCTCCTCAACTCCGGCCAGCTGCCATGGGGAGGCGGTGGGGTCCTCAGGCAGACCCACCCCTCGCTCCCAGCCCAGCCCAGCCCAGCCTCTCCACGGAGCAAGACACCGCCAGGGCCCTGCTGAGAGCACCCTCCTCCCACCCCTTCATAGCATCACCCCGCAAGGCCCCCTCGCTCCCCCAACCTGCGGAGGCAGTCACCAAAAGGGAAAACAGGCCTCAAGGCCTCACGGGACAGATTCTTTTTGTCTGCTATTAATCAAACCTTTGGGAGGAGGAGTAGGTGGTGAAGTCAGCTCGGGGCGGAAAGCCCAAGGAGAAGTATTACCATCAGCCAGGAACCGAAGAGAACTCAGATAGCTTGCCCAGGCTGCTGTGAGCGGTCAGCTGACTGCACCTCACACGCAGGAGGGCGAGCTCTCCACCTGCACAACTGCGCACAGGCAGCAGGCCTGGCCAGCACCCTCTGTCCTGCCCGCCTCCCCACACACTCCGCAGGGCGGGGGCCCCTGATGGGCAAGCCCCGCAAGGTGGTCTGCCCACCCGCGCACATGGGTGCAGCGTCTGCAGGGAGGAAGAGCAGACCGGCCGCCCCAGAGAGACCTGCGGCCCCCAGAAATGGGGCGGAGCTGGGAAGCTGGCTCTGCAGATGGGAAAGCCTGAAATCATTGCTCCTGTGTCCCGCAGCCTCGTCCTGGTCCAGGACACCTGTCAGACGTCTGGTCACCCCAGGGGTGGGGCACTGACTTCTGCCACAAGTTGCCAGCGCTACTGTTGCAGGCATTTGAAAAGTCCCTAGCTGAGCTCTTCACACCCATTGCTATGCTAGCTCCTGTGCTGTCTCCTCCCCATCCCACTGACGTGCGAAACAAGCACAGCTCACTCCTTCAGCACGTGCCCAGACTGTGCTAGGCACCGGCCTTGTGCTGTCCACCAGATCCCCCCACGACTGCCCAGCAGGCTCCCCCTTCACCCCGTTCCCTCCCTCCAGGCTCAAGACAAAAGATCCATCTCCTCCGGCAAGTACAGCTGCTGAGAACTCCAAGTCTATCCCGAGAGTGCCAGTAACACTTGGGAAAGGGAGGTGGGCTGGAGAGAAGAGTGTGACGGGGCCCCGGGTGACACCATCTCATCCTCACGGCCGCCCCCCGAGGTGGGCTTTGCTGCCCTTGTGATACATGGCAGAAGCTGGGGCTCGGGGGATGGGGCATGTGCACAAGGACACACGGGACAAAGTGGCAGACGAGAGCCACACGGGCCAGTGCGGCCCAGCGGCCTGCACGTCTCTGCACGGAGGCCTGGGGCTTCCCCGGGTCCCAGTCAGCTGGGCCCTGGGTCCCCGAAGTTTCTATGCAGGAGAGGCCCACAGCCCTCTCGGGCCCTTCGTGCCCCTCGGGGAAGTCAGCACATCTGAAAGGAACAGCACTAGTCCTGAGGAAAGACAAAGGCATTGCACCTGCAAAGTGTGAGTGGGTTTTTTTTTTTTTTTTAATTCCAGAGCTTTTCCTGCAGTTCCAGGGCGTCTGAAAAGGGAGGCTACACCATCACCCACCACCGGGCCCAGGCAGCAAAGCCCAGCCGCATCCCCTGTCCTCTCCTCGATGTGCCCCACCCAGCTGCGCTGGGCCTGGCTTCTCTGATGGCCAGAGGCACCCAGGGCTGTGGATACTTCCTGGGTGCTGTCTCCCGGCCGCTTGAAGGAGGGGACGACCTTCATTCTCCAGGGAGGAGAACATGAGAGAGAGGAGTGCTGGGGGGGGGTGCAAAGAGAAGGAGGGGGGTCATAAAATGAATGGGAGGGGTAGCTGGGGGTGGTGCACGCCTGTAATCCCAGCACACTGGGAGGCTGAGGCAAGAGGATTGACAGCTCAAACCCAGCCTGCGCTATTTAGCAACTTAGTGATCCTGTCTCAAAAAAAGGGTGGAGGGGGAGGGAAAGGGGATGTAGCTCAGTGTGAAAGCCCTGAATTCAATCCTTGGTACTGCAAAAATATGGGGGGAACCCAAGAAAGAGTGGGATTGGAATATGTGCCGAATGAACAGAACCCCACAGTGCACTCATCCCAAAACCAAATCCCTAAAGCCACAGGGAACAAAGGTATCCCTGAGCTAGCAAGGGCAGGAGAAAGGACCAGACCCTGGGGCTCTAGTGTCTGTTCCAGGGGTTGCAGTCTCACTCCTCTACCGTTGGTGTTGGAGCCCCTCAAGACTTGGGTCTGAGCCAGGCACAGTGGTGCATGCCTATAATCCCAGCACTCTGGGAGGCTGAGGCAAGAAGATCAAAATATCAAGCCCAGCCTGGGCAGCTAAGCAATTTAGTAAGACCAGTAAAAGAAAAGACAGGTGTGGTAGGGCTGCAAGGAAGGAAGGAAAATAGGAAGGAAGGAAGACGGAAAGAAAGAAGGAAGGGAAGAAGAAAGGGAGGGAGGGGAAAAAGGGGTCTGGTCTCCTTGGATCCTGCCAAGGAAAGGGGTGTGGCCTGACGCCCTGCGTATACACATCCCCCGCCTGTTGTCTCTCCCAGCTCCCTAATCATGTGCCCCTCATAAGAAGATTGGCGCGGGATCCCCCAGCTCCAGACGCTGTGCTCCCTTTGAATACTGTGTGACCCAGTACAAGTGTCTTCCCCTTTCCGGGCTGCAGAGACCCCTCAGGAAGGTGTGGCCAGGGGCCGCATGCTGGAGTCAGGCTGCGCTTCGCTGAGTCCCTACAGCATCCTCACCCTGAACGCCGCGGGCCCACAATCCCTGCCGCCAAGGGGCCCGGCCACTGTGGTGCTCACCAGGGGGGCTCGGTGAAGCCAGGAGGCTGTGTCTTCTGGAAGGGACCAAAACAAAGCTATGGGGCGGAGGTTCCAGCTCCCTAGGACAGACAGCTACAAACCAGCAGGAGCAGGAGGGCTTGAACCCAGGTATGGGACCTCTGCCCTGTCTGGAGGCAGAGGCTGAGGAGCAAGCCCTCGGTCCCCCGTGCAAGGCTGAGAAGTGAGTCCCCGCGGGCCGGCGTGTGTTAGGGCTTTCCTTCAGAGTCACCGCCCACCAGAAGCGCCTCCTGCTTCTCCCAGATAAACTACTGGAATCAGCAGGAGTGTGCGGGGCTGTCTGGGCATTGTGCTTCGGGGGCAGCTGCCCAGTACCAATCACAGTCTCTGGAGCACTGGGGTACACCGTGCTCCCCCAACCTCTAACCCCCATACTCCCTTCGAGCCCCTCCCGCCGACCTTTCAGCAAATGCAGACCAAGAGAGGAGCTGGAATACCTGCTAGAAGAGTGAGCTGGGCCCTGAACCGCCCTCATGCCTTAAGTAAAACAGGAAGAGTCAAGAGGATACCCAGCTAGGAAGGGCAGGAGGGAAGAGCAAACCCTGGGAATCCAGCGACCGCTGCAGCCCTCCCAAGTGGCAGGCTTGCCGGGCCCCCACAGAGAAACCACCAAGCCCCCTCTCCCTTCCCTTTTTCCCGAGTGAAGTGCATTGTTCTGGGTGCCCCAGCCCTGAACCCGCCCAAGGCCCAGTGCGGTGCTCACCTTTCCACTGCCCAGGCAGCTTGCCATCTCCGCTATCGGGGGCTCGGGAAGCGTCTTCCCTTCCCCAGCCACCCCCAGCGGACACCTTCTCGTGGTTTGGCTGGACGGACTGCCGGCCTCTGAGGCTGCCCTCGAGCCGACCTAACCTCATCAGCTCCTGCCCACTGGCATGGGAAGCAAAGGTGCCGTCTAAAGTTCAGGTGCGGTGGGAGCCGCCAGGGTGCACACCCACTCCCTGGCTGGCCAGCTGACCTTCAGTGTCCCGCACAGCCGCAGCCACACCTGCTCCCTGAGGGGCCCGCGGCCCGCGGGAAGCCCTTGACTGCGGTTCCTCATTTCACTCCATTACCTAGACACCTGGGGAGCCTGGTGCTGTAAGCACGACTGCCGTTTTCCAGAAGTTGACTTTGAGGTTTGGGGAGGTTCCTGGCACAAAGCCAACAGGCCGGGTGACACCGGTGCCCATACTCAGGCCCACTTCTCCTCGGCCCCAAACCCGGGTCCCCAGGCCCCCTCCGCCCAGTGCCCGGCCCCGCCTACCTTCCTTGGGCGCATCGGCGTCCCACACACTCCACATCTGCACGGAGAAGAAGGGCGTCCAGCACACGATGAAGGCCAGCACGATGATGAAGGTCATCTTGACTGTGCGGATCTTGGCCTTGGAGATGAGCTTGACGTTGCTGACCCTCGCCAGCGCCGCTCGCCCTGTGCCGGCAGCCGCCAAGTCCTCGGGCCCCTGGGCTGCGGCCGCGGCCGCCGTCTTGAGTCTCAGGTTCTGCCAGATCTTGAAGCTGATGAGGCCGTAGCAGGCCGCCAGCACGATGACCGGCACAATGTAGACGGCCAGCGTGATCCACGTGACGTAGGCCTTGGGCCCCCAGGGCTGGATGAAGACGGCCCAACAGTCAAAGACGCCCTCGGCCACCTCGCGCAGGGAGAAGATGTGCACCTGCGGCGCGCTGGCCACCAGGCAGCCCAGCCAGGTGGCGAGCACCGCCAGGCGGTCCGTGCGGCGGCGCAGCGAGCGCAGCGGCTGGCAGATGGCCAGGCAGCGGTCCAGCGACATGAGCAGCAGCAGGTAGGTGGAGGCGAACATGCCCACCACCTGCAGGTACTTGACCAGGCGGCACAGCAGATCGGGCCCGTAGAAGCGGAAGGTGATGTCCCACAGCAGCTGCGGCAGCACCTGGAACACGGCCACCACCAGGTCGGCGATGCTCAGGTGCTTCATGAAGAAGAAGAGGCGCGAGTGCTTGTGGCGCGTGGTGCGCAGCGCCAGGAGCACGCACGCGTTGCCGCTCAGCGCCAGGAAGAGGATGAGGCACAGCACGGCCACCTCCACGCGCGCCAGGGCCTCGTTGCGCCGCGGCGGCCCGGCCGTGCAGTTGCGCTCGGACCCCGCAGGCGCGGCGCTCGCGTTGGCCGCGTCCGCGCTCCAGTTGGCGGCCAGCGCGCCCTCCATCCTCGCGACCAGCGCTGCGGGCGGTGGGGTCCCCACGGGCCGACCGGATCCTGGAACAGATGGCAGGGCCGTGAGACCCAGACTGTGCCGCTCCCTGCCGACGCTCCCGCGACGCACTCGTCCCCTTCCTGGGGACCCCAAATCGTCTGAGGTCCCGGGCACTGTCGCCGAGCACCCCCAGGTCCTCCTCTGAGCCGCGGCAAGGGCAGGAAGCCTCCACCCGTGAGGGGCGCAGCGCTGGTCCTGGGGGCAGGGGAGGATCGGCACCCACCGCTTTCCCCGCCGACCGGATGCAGCCCCGCCAGCCGCGCCGGGGACCGGGGAGCCCAGCACCGCCCCTCGCAGCGCCCTGGCGCGGCAGCCGCCCGCGGACCACCCGGCCGCCCCGTCCTGACGCCCTCGCCCTGTGCGTCCTCGCCGGCTGGCCTGAGACGCCCTGCGGGACCACCCGCCGCACCCCCAACTTCCACACCTTCCCGCCGAGAGCCCGGCCCACTGTGCCTCCGGGGGACCCCGCCTCAAAGCCCGCCCAGGATGCCCGCCCGACCGCAGGACCCCGGCCCACACCCGCGAGAGTCCTCCGCTGCCTCCACCCCGGCAGCGCGGGCCCCGCCGCTGGCCCCGGAGCTGTCCCCAGCCCTCTGCCGCCCGCGCGCCCGCGAGCCGGACCCCGCACCTGCGCGCAGCCCGCAGGTGAGACCGAAGCCGGCTCCTGGGAAGTTGCACGGCGATGCCCGGAGAGGCTCGCGCGCCGGCCGGGTCGGGACGCAGCGGGGCACTGCGCCGGGCTCGGCTCGGGCTCCGGCTCCGCGGTTGCCCTCGCCCGCAGTTTTGCTGGCGGTGGGGTGGGAACGGAAGGCGCCCGAGCGAGAGCGCCGCGGCGAGGGCGCGGGCCGGGCTGCGCCACCGCACGAGCCCGCCGGGGGCGCGCAGCCGAGCCGGAGCTCGCAGGTGCCGTCCCGCGCAGGCAGCGGCCGCGGGCGCAGGGCTTTAAAACCGCCGGGGGAGGCGCTGGTGCGTAACCCGCCTCGTTTCTTCCTTTCTCGGTTTAGAAGCTCCTGGCCCGCTCAGAGAAGTAAGATGCTGGAGATACGGAGCCGATGATGAAGCTCCCTAAGCATTTAGCTGGTATTTCCCGACCTGGGGTTAATTCAGCCCCCGCCCCGCCCCTTTCGTGTGAGTGTGTGGACGCGAGTGGAATTAGCCACGCCTCAAGTCCGAGGGTCGCTGCCGGAGACCAGCGCCGGCCAGGTGCGAACGGAGCTGGCCATCTCAAGGCCCCGCCCCGCCCCACCTCTGTTAACAGGGATCCGTGCCCATCTCTAGACCCAAAGCCGTGTCGGCGTCCTTGCTGTTCTTCAAAATTAAAGTCCTAAACAATAGCAAAGGAAGATGAAAAGCTGAAGTTTCTCGCGTCCTTGCTCCTTTTCCAGTCTAAAAATCTTTTTTTCTTTTTAAAGTAACTTAAAGAATTAAGGGGGGGGCAGAATCCAAAAATGAACAGAGCTATTTGAAGTGTATTAAATGCGTATTTCCTCCTGACCTTTCGCTTCTCCCTCTTTTATTTATGTGGCGAGAACTGAGTCAGGCGAAGACCGTGCCTCCCGCGGCCACAGCTCAGGCCCCCGCCGAGCAGTCCCCAGCAGAGCCTCCCAGTGCCCGACCCCGGGTGAGCCTCTAGGCTGGGCTCGAGTATTCTGGCAGCATGGCCAGGTGGCAGGAGGCAAAAGTAGTCTTTTTCTTGCCTTTGGTGGTTGTGTCACAATATTATTAATAGTGTCTGTCACACGAATTACAGATTAAAGCTCCAGAATGCTTAGGTGAGAGTTAAGTGACTGGGAGACGCCTTCTTCCCCGGGCCTCAATGTCCCCATGTGGGAAATGCCCTGGGGGCTGGGCTAGCGTGCTGCTGCCCAGGGTCCTGTCCCTCTGGCTTTCTGACGCTGTGTTTCCCTTGTTGTCCAAGAGCTTAATCATGTCGGGTAAAATGTCCTGACACTGTCATGTGGCTCTCCCTAAGAGCCCCTGATTCATACATCTGGGGAGGGAAGAACTGAGCTTGCAAACCCCAGCCTGCCCTTCTGCGGGAAGGGCGCTGCCTTCCATTCCGAGTGCGGGGGCCGCTCCTCCAGCCCGGGCACAGCCCTGCACGGTCTTTGTACAGCGGCAGGTGAGACTGTCTACTTTGCGTTCACTTAGAAGGACCATTTGATCTCAGGCAAAAGCCAAGTTCTCTAAGCTAGCCTTCATCTGAAGAAAACATTGATAGTGACACCCTCATCCCTTCTCTTTTATATTTCAGTGTGGGCAGCAACGAGGCAAAATGAGGTGCTACTTGCTTAGAGCCACCTGGCCAGAAGCCCCCACTGGTGAGAGGGACATGCTCCCGGAGCTCCTGCCAGTGGACAGAACACAGACTCTGAGAAGGACGGGGACAAACGTAGACACAGCAAAAGAACCAGATGCCGGGGGCCGGGGCCGTGTCTGAGGAACTGCTTTACAAAGGCAGCTGGATTTTGAGGCTTCGGAGTGAGTCTCCTAGAAAGCACAGAAGGTCGGGCCAGGGTTACGGACAGCTGTATTCAGAAGGCCGGGGACACCGTAGCTCAGGCTCCTCCCAGAATATGTGACACACGTAAGGACGGGAGAGAGGGACAGATCAGCAGACGCGTCCAGGGCAGCTCTGCTCTCTCCAGGTCAGGGCCAGGCCGCCCAGGCAGGGACCCCACCCCAGGGCGAGCTGCGCGGGACTCACTGCTGCCTCTGGGAGCGGTGCCGAGTGTGAGCACCTTGGAAACACCACTCAGACCCGGGCCTCACGCTGCAGTCAGGTGGAAATGAGTCAGGAAACCTCCTCTCCTCTGTCCCCCAAGGATCCCTACGTCTCTGCACAGGCTCCAGCTCCGGGAGGGTGAGTGCCACCTGCCACACGGGCTGAGGTCACTGGAGCAGTAGCCTCGTGCAGGCAAACTTGGCCCCGGCCTTCTTACCTCGGCATGGCGTAGGAGGCCAGGCAGCCCGGGTTTGGAGGCCAAACCAGGAAGTACATGCGGCTGCCATAAACACCAGCGAGCAGCTGTAACTCACACACTCTCCTCCCAGCCTCTGCCTTCATGCCTGTGCCCTGGGAGGGTCGAGGAGAGAAAAACATGTTTTCATGTAAGACAGTGCTCTGAACTTGTACCAGTAACTCTGGGTTTGCCTCGGTGCCACCTGTGAGGCCAAGTTACTGAGGCTGAGGCTCAGTTTCCCCAGGGGGCTGGACCCGCGGGACTGTGTGAGCAGACCAGTGGACACGGGAGGAGGGCTGGGCTGAGTGCTGCGTGACGGAGTCTTCTCCCGCGCCGACGGCCCCTGCTCCAGGAGGTCCCACGGAGAGGGCGTCTCGGGCGATCGGCCTGCACCTGCTCACCTTCCTGCAGGAGCACATGGCCTTTTCAGCTCAGCTAGAAAAAGGGACACGCACGTGCATGTGTACATGTGCACGCGTGCGTGTGTGTGAGTGTCTCACTGTGCCAGGCTGGGAAACACTAAATCTTCACCTCTTCAGAGAAGCCTTCCCGGGCCCAGGAGAGTGTCCAGAGCTTCTGGGGGCACGCAGCTCACGCCCAGGACATTAACGTGCCCGGACTCAGTCCCAGCTGTTAGTCCGTTATTTGTGTCCCCGTCATCTTTCCCGTCACATCCATCTATCGGTAAAAGTGTACTAGGAACATTCCTTAATAAATTAATCACTGGGCTCACAGCCCTGCTTCCTGGAACAACATTTCTGTGGAAGTCAAGGTGCGGGAGGGCTCTCCAGGGAGAAGCGTGCTGTTCATCCTCACGAGCCGCCCTCCCCCAACAGCAGCAGAGACGAGGCAGGAGGATTCGAAGGCCGCAGACATGTTGCCACTTGACAGAGGATGTGACAACACAACTTCTGTTAAGGCAGCGCTTAAATACATGCATTGTCCACATGTGGACACCGTCAGCCAGGGTTAGCACATAACTTGAGAGGAAAGCTTTCTTCACGAGTAATCAAGATTGGAGTAAAAGTGGGTTGTTCTTTTGCAGAAGAGAAGGTTCACTGAGAATCAGGATCTTTGGAATTGGTAGTTTCTTCTGGAGAAGGAGGGCCTGGAAGAGTTGGCAGTGATTTACAAGTGACTGATATTCTCATTATCAGCTGGATGACTGGATGATGTTTGTTCCGAAGTTGAAGAGCTGAGGTTCAGAGAGGGGAAGACACTTGCCCAAGTCGTACAGGGGTTCAAGAAGCACAAAACAAGCCCAGGGAGGCGAGTGTGGAGCAGACCACGTGCTGTGGAAACGGTGAGGGGCTTTGCCTCTTTCCCTCTAGGAGTGCTGGGATCTGAAGTGATCTGTGATAACCCCTGCGGTCCGCTCGGCCTGGGGCGGGGCAGAGCAGCAGAGAGGCACCAAATACAGTGGCACCGGGACTGCAGGGCAAGGACCAGCTGCCTGTCCGAGGCTCCGTCACAGCCACACGTGAAGCCAGATAGAAGCTTGTGACGCTCCAGGGCCCCAGCCAGGGCCGGAGTTGGGAGGGGCCTGAGCAGCATCGACGCCGACCTGCAGGGAGGAGCAGAGCAGGCATGAGTAGCAGCACTGGCCTGGGCCAGTCCATTTGAGAGGTCAGGCTCAGTTCATCAGGAACTCGAGGTGACAGGGTTCACTGCTCTGGGGAGCCGCCCCACCCCGACCCTAACAGGTCATCTGCTGAGGAGGATGCAATGCTTAGGGAATTCCAGTGACCTGGCATCTCCAGAAAACACACGGAGGCCCCAGGAAGCCCCGTCTCACTTTCCCCCACCAGTCCATCGCCCACTTGTTTATCTTTTGCATGAAAAGAAAAAGACACTCCTCCCCCGAAGGGCACCCCAGGGAAGGCTGCCTTTCTTCCTTCGTTCCTGAGCACATTTTGACCGAATGTCCTGATTCTTCTGATCCATTGCACACCAGCATCCACTCTGTAAGTACGGTTTCAAGCTCCTTCTGTAGCCCGGAAAAGCTGTGTATTAGTGTGAAGTTGAACTTACCCAACCAGTGTCCCAAGCTGAGTGAGAAATCGGAGCAACCCCAGAGCCCTGCCTGCAGCATGCGTGGGTCGCCCTGTGTGGCTGTGGACAAGTGTCCCCACTCCTCACCGGGCCTCAGTCCCCCCGCCACAAAGCGAGGAGATTGGGCAATCTCCAGGTTCCCTGACAGCTCCAACGTCCTGTGGTTCTCCAAGGCCGGGAAGTGAGGCACCCACAGCAAAGCAGGGGGCAGAACAGACTCTCTGGAACCCAGGGCCCACGCTGGCAGAAGGAATAAGCCTGCGGCTGACCGGGAGTGAGCTTTAAACTACTGGAATAGCACTTTTCACCTATCGGCCTGGCCAGAATGGAAAAGAAACTACCTTGGGCGAAGCTGGCACTGGCGAACAATGCTGTTGGGAACATATTTTGAAATAGGGTTCAAAGAAAGGAATTCAGCCAAGGGCATGGAAAGTCTTACACATGTGCATATTTTTTTTGACCCAGCAATGAACCCTTCCTAGTGATGTAACTTGGGGAAATAATTGGGCAAAAAGGATGAAGAGACACGAAGACAGAGGTTTGCTTTGCAAGCATCGTTGGTAACGGTGGCAAACACTAGAATCTGAGCGCTAATCTTGTGTGTTAGGTAAAGTGCTGTCTCGAAGGTGAGGTGACAGGACGATCCGTGCACACTGACATGGAAGTCTGTCTGTCTGTCTACAAGGGTGAGAAAGAAGGAAGGAAAGGAGGGAAGCTGCGAGAAGTGACCTGTAGAATGCTGCTACTTTTATAAATGCAGCAGAGAAGAGTCTAAAGGGGCTCTCACAAACCAGAGGACCGCAGTGACCTCCGGGTGGCAGGATCCTGGCTGATATGACTATCTGCAGGAGCTGCTTTCTGACCTTTCACATTTTTGAAATGTGAAGAGAGAATCTCTCCACAGTCTCCTCGCCAACCAGCCAGGTATCTCCAGCCTCCGCTCCCTGCTGTGCCCACGGGATGCTCTGGGCAGGGCTGTCACCCAGGGCGCTGGAGAGATGGGGCTCCCTTCCAGTGTCCCCCGGAAGTCCTCAGCCTGCCCAGGCTTGAGTGCGTCCAGTGGCTCTGGCCCTTGGCGAGCAGGCAGAGGCTTGATGCGGCACAGGGTGGGCCGGATCACCCAGCGAGAAGCCCCCACCTCCTGCTCAAAGCTCACAGCACCTCAGAAACAGGTCTTCTCGGGCTCCACCCCAGCGATGGTCCTTGCAGGAAAGCTGCAGCACACAGGAAAGGGTGGCCTGGGACAGTCAGAGTGTGGGGACACTTCCCCGCTGCAGCGCACCCAAGGGCTGTCCCGGTCCTCTTGCCTCCCAGCCCACAGGTCAGAGGATTCCAGGACGTTAGATCTGTGAGGAGCACAGACACGCGCCGGGTTCGCTGTGTGTGTGACGAACCCGAGGCAGACGCAGCCTCCAGATGCGGATGGAGCCCCAGCCGCGGCCTCCACACAGCACCAGCCTCCCTCCCGGGCCCTGGTCGGCCCCGCCCTGCACCGCCCGCCCTGCGTGCCTCCTCCCCTGCATCCCTCGGGAGGCAGGTGCCCTCTGCGTGAGTTCCATCTCCAAGCCCACCCTCAACCCAGTCCCCCCATGCAAATGCCCCGCCTCGTCCCCCTGTCACATTTCACACCCCACCTGCTTCACAGAGGGAGAAACTGAGGCTCATGACTGCTCTAGGATGGCTGGCTAGTTGGTGCCAGACCAGGTCTCTGACTCCCTCCCTGTCTGTTGCCCTTTCTCCGAGAACCGTGTTTTCTGGAACTTTGGAATAAGGGGCTAATGCCTAGGCCTTCCTTCTCCCCCTCCAATGGCTGTAACTGCAGCTCTCCTTGGGGCCGCCCCCTTCCTGTCTTAGGGACTCCTCAAAGTGCAAGTAGAGCAGAAGGGACTCGGTGAGTTGGCTCACAGGCCCAGGGAGAGACACGCGCCCCTGGGATCCAGGCTGCAGGGAGGAGTCACACGAGCCTGGATTTCAGTCTCCATTCTGCCGCTTACCACTGGCATGGTCTTGTGTGACAGGACCAGCTTCTCGGAGTCTCAGTTAAGTAACAAACGGGGTGGGTAATTATGATGCCCATGCGTCTCTGTTGATGTGATCGCATGCCAAGCTGTCCCAAAACAGTGTCTGCGAACAATAACAGTTGTTTTCTTTGTAAAACTGATTCATGGTAGGACTTGGCAGCCCCAGCTCATCTCTGCTCCATTTAACCTTAGCTAGAGCAGCACAAAGACTAGGGTTGGAGCATCTTAAGGATGGTAAAGGCCCGGTCTCTCCCATGGATAGGCAGCTGTCGGTTCTGGCTCTCAGCTGGGGCCTTCGCTGAGTCGGTGAGTCAGGATGGGTGTGCAGGGCTCCTGGGCTGCCTGAGAAACTGGTGGCTGGATTCCAGACATGAGCAGAGCGGGGAGAGAGAGAGAAAGGCAGAGACAGAGACAGACAGAGGTAGACAGAGACAGATGCAGAGACAGAGACAGCAATCACAGAAGGAAGCCGTGTTGGCTTTTATGACAGTGTCAGGACCCATATTTCACCGTGTCTGTCACGTTCTGTCGACAAGGTCATCACAAGGTCCCACCACTTTAGAAGGGGAGGGGAGCGGGTGGCAGGATGTGGAGGCATGAGAGACCCAAAACATTACTGCGCCCGTTCTGGGAAATTCACAATCATAGCATGTCACTGAGTTGTGCAAGTCGTCAGCTGAAGAACTAGAATGGTGCCTGCTTCAGTGCTAGCTTCTGCTGTGTCAGAGCTGCCTGCAAGGATACCCAGGAGTCTGGGAGCACTCTCAGGAGCCAGTGGTCAGGCCCCACAGGTCACGCTGTTTGTCCTCTGCACCCCAGGCAAAAAAGTTCAAGTCTACTTTAGTCACCCAGTGTGGGGAAACAAAGGGCCTACGACAAAAGTGCTACAAAGTCATATCAGTGGGGGTCTCCCCACTACCCCCACACCCATCACACCCAAGAGCGTTGCCCAACATCCCAGATTAGGAGCATGGGTGTTGGCACTAAAGAAACCACAGTCACAAGCAAACAGCTCAGAAATCCCAGCGAACTGCAGGTCCCCTGGAAAGGGAGGGTCAGACATCTTCCAGGCCAGCACGAATAACTGTAGCAGCCCATGGCACTTCCAGGACACCCCTACGGCCAGACTGGGAGTGGCGTGGGGGCTGCTGTCCCTGATGGCTATCAGTATCCTCTGCACACCTACCAGGGAAGTCCATGCCACTAAAACTCCAGCTGAAAATAGCTACAAATACAACTTCTTCCAAATACATTTGTATTTTGACTGGAGACCATGTGGTGCATTTCTCCCTAATGGTGGAAAATCAGACACTACGACAGAAGACAAGAACCTCCACCTCACTCCAAGCCAGCATCGCACATTCCTGCGGTCCAAAATGTACCTGGAACAAAAAGAGCAAAAAAATCATAAAGATGCTTAATGTTGGAGCCAGAAATCATACATTAGAATCCCTTTGTTTCTTAAAGAATAAAAGTGAGGTCCAAAAAGGAGTTGGAATTGCCCTTGGTTTCCTTTGGTTCCTTGCAAGGCCCAGCCCTTGTGGCCAAAGTTCACAGCTTGAGAGCGCTGGGCAATGAGACCTCCAGGCCTGAGCACAGGGCCGCCCACTGCAGATGAGCTGGTCCACAGTTGACATGGAATATCAGTGGGGTCTGAGGTCCCTGGCTGTAGTCTCAAGGGCAGGATTGAGTACATAAATTATAGGACCCAATGTAAAATCAAAATATAGAACTCTTTATTCAAATATTTTGCAGCTGACTGCTATTGCCACAAAATGTCTGAGATAGTTAACTTGTAAAGAAGAAAGGTTTGCTCTGACTCTCAGTTTTTGAGGTTCTGGTCCAAACCGAGTGGGCCCATTGCTTTTGGCTGTGATGCGCATGCTGAGTAGCAGTGACCAAAGCACATGATGGGGCAAATTCTTCACCTCATGAGCCAGGAAGCAAAAAGGAAGGGCCCAGGGTCCCACACCTCTCTGCAAAGACCTACCCCTCTGACGAGGGCAGGACCCCCACGAAGTCCCAGCTTCTAAAAGTCCATGGCTCCTCCTGACAGCACCACCCTGGGGTCTAAGCCTGTAACACATGCATCTTTGGGAGGACACTTATCCACTGATAGCAAGCATTATTAGGAAGTTTAAGGAAATACCAACAGAATATTAAACTGAGTGTTATCAAAGCAAGGTAGAGGAATAGGAGGCCCCCTGATGATACCCCCTGTAGCACCATTAATTGAACAGCCATATGGATAAAAGAGCCTTTGTAGGG
>RJWM01027059.1:0-27319 GCA_004363535.1 Dasyprocta punctata | reverse complement strand
ACATAGCAACACAAAATTTATTTGTAATAATTACACATCCAGAGAACATTGGAGTCATCCTATAAACACAAGTTTGGCTTAGCATTACAAGGCAGACATACATAATTGACAATATTAACTTAAAGGAGATTTCAAAAATAAGATTACCTTAGATGAAAAGCCCAACCCTGGCCCTTCATAAAGCCAACCCAGACTAAATTTTCACCTTTCTTTTATACTTCCTTTTATACTTCCTTTTATAATGTCTCTACTCTCCTGACCAGTTGGAGTCTAAAATTGTGAATAGTTAAGGTCTTCTAAAACTCAGTCTGATATTTCTGTTTTCAAAATTAAATAGTACTTGAAGATCATCAAGCATCCTCACCCAAACACCAGGATACACTAACACTTATGTGAGATACACCCTATTCAATGATATAAGCTTCAGTTGTCCATTATCTTTTATAGAACAAAGTAAACACAATGCAGCACAATTAAAAGGTAGACTGTTCCTGTTTGAATGAAAACAATGTCAGAATAGATCATTCCTGTTTCTGTGCTTTTCCTTTTGCATAGACCCAGTCCATAATACTCGCCCCTACCATGATTTTCAACAATAATACTAACTTTTCTTTCCTGATTTAGTACCAGGTAGTGAATAGCATCACATAATAGAAATTTAAATATTGCTGTGATAATTTTATATTGAATTTTTAGAATAACACTTTTTCTTTTATTTCAATTCACTGTATACCTATCTTCCCCTTCCAAGATTGGGACATATTCAGAAGAGAAGGACCGTCTTATATAATCTTGTACTAATTGCACTGCCTTACATAAAGACTTAATCATAATGGTTTGTAGTTAATTTGTGGCCAATACTATTTGATTTGCTGATCAAACCAACTTAACATAGCAATTAGTACTGATTGAATTAATCGCTTATTATGTGGCTGCATCACAGAAGACAAAGTGAAATCTGAGGCCATTCATGCAAAGTAGGGTGTTATGATGTGAGAGAGGATGTGGTTATGCAAAAGAAAGATACGTCATTTGCTGGAAGCCCGAGGTCACAGTGAACTACCTCTGTTCTGGCTGAGGACACCTACATCACTGACATTGTTGATGCCCTTCCGCTTTCTGCTCAGCATGTCCCATTTCCAAGCACACTTGCATGCATGGATGACTGGTTTCCAGAGAGCTTTGTCTAGTTGTGGGAGTTTCCACAATTCATCAGGAAGGAGCAACCCCATGCTCTGAAGTTAATGATCCTGGGCAAGAGTCCTGAATTAATAACCAACAGGAGCTGCTAGATAAATAGTCCAACTCATTGGTAACTCAATTAGAATAATTCTGAAATATGTTCATACTGTCTCCCGCAATCCCTCTGTGGAATTGAGCCTTAAATGTTCACAGGAGCAATTAGCTTAATACTATGCTTTTTATTAGTTCCTGTTCTTCCACATCCCATGCACTTCTTGCTATCGCCCTGGATTATCTCCAAGGCAAATCACTTGTACACATCTCCTTATCTCAGGTTCTAATTCTGGGGCAACTCAACCTAAGACAGTGTTTTCTATGCTCCTGCTTAAAAAAAGACTTTTGAAACCTAAGTGGAGTTTCTCATTAACATTCATGTAACAGGAATTAGAAATTCATACAAATTTCAGAAGATTTTAGGGGGATTTCAGACCATTCAGAAACAAGCTGCCTGTTACCTTAATGCAATTTTCTCACAGCTTAGTCTACTCTAGACAAAGCAAATCTTTTAACTTTCAGTGGGTATGAACTACCTGACTGTCCAAGTGAGGTGTGTGTGTGCATCTGAATACAAATGTTTACACCTAAAGGTCAGCTGGAGACAGTTTGAGTGCCACTCCATTAATGATGAGCATTACAAATGCATTATACATAGTGTATGTATGAGCTCTAAAATGAAAACAATGGACAACCATAAAATCTTCCAGTTCAGCTCAGAATAAAACCACTTATTGTTTACTATCATGGTTTGCTTTCTCATTTGTTCCATATGCAGAACTTACATGTTAAAGTTAAAACCACAGTCTCTTCAGAAAGTTCTGGATTCAAGAAATGTTATTTGTATACTATGAAAGACTAGTTTAATTCCTCTGTGTAAATTTACTTCAGGTTAAAATTTAGCAGATTGTGAACATAAAAGGAAATGATGTATTTAATGTAGTTTGCACGTACCCACTTCATAGATCTCAATGGTCATCTCTGTCTCTCTGTCTCTGTCTCTGTCTGTCTGTCTGTCTATCTCTCTCAGTCTCTCCATCCCCTCCTGGTCTAGTCCTGTGTTTTCTTTCTTCTCTTCTCCTCCTCATCTTCCTTTTTGTTCTCTTCCATTCTCCTTACCATCTTTTTCTATTCTTTCTTTTTCTTTTAGTTCTCACTATAATTTTTACTAAATTTAACTTTTATTAACAAAATTATTTTCCTGCTTTATACTCTCAATCCTTATTGTTGCTTCCTATAGCAAATTTTGTCTCACCAGAAAGACTCTGTGCAATACTAATGGAGTTAAATGATTCTAAAGATCAGATATAATCAGACATAATCAGATTTTGCTGAACTCTGAGATGGCCCTATGACTCTGTCTGATCTTCTTATTTGGAAATGGAACAAAAACAAGGCCCACTATAAAAAAATAATATTGACAATAATGTCATTGAATTTTCCTTGTGAAAGAAAAAATAATGTTTTGCCATTTTATGCTTTACTCATGGATTGTGTCAATTTTTTAAAACTACTAAGGTCTTCTGTTTACTTTATGTTGTCGCATATTAGCTATACAACACCATTTCAGTAGATACCCCCCATAAGCCACAGTTTCCTCATCTTAAAAACTGAATAAATCTACATAGTGCAACCCTGCCTCAAAAAAAAGAAAAAAAATAGGGCTGGGAGTTTGGCTCAGTGGCTTAACTGTCTGCCTGGCAGGCGTGAGGTTGTGAGTTCAATCCCTGGTAACGACAAAAAAAAAAAATTGTTACTAAAAGTAGTCATTACTTCAGAGAGTTATAAAATACTCGAGTAAAAAAGTCCTTTGCACAGTACCTGGCACATAGTAAGCACTCAATAAACAGTAGATACCGTTACATTAAAGTTGCCATGAATAAATAAGAAAAAGTTCAAATTATGTTCAAATCAAAAGACTAAGCACCATTAAATGCATTTCAGAATAATTTCCAATAAAATGATTGACATAAAAGGTAGGTACTTTGAAAAGCAAACTCAGTTCTCCAGATATTTTACCTATACAGAAAGTCTTATTCTTTAGAATTTTGGTTAAATGATGCTTTATGGTTCGCACGCACATAAGAGTTTAGAGGGCACTGTTTGGGGGTATTGCTTCCAATCTCCTTCCTGATCAAGCTATCTTCATAAGCTCTGAAGCCCTTTGATGCTTAGATTTTCACATTTAGTGTATTTGAAATGTTCCCCACCATCTAGTAAACACAGTCCTGAGTTTATATAGAACATGGAAAGCTAATAGCATTCCTTTTGTAATAAATGTACCATTGTCCTTTTTCAAAAATTCCTAACTTGGCTTATTAGGGATACTTTCTGAAAAAATATTCAGAAAAGGAATGACAACACATCACTATAAAACTCAAAAACATCATCTTGGAGTTACCTTTCTACCATCATTCGTATTTGTATTACTAGCAGTCCTGTTATCTCCACTGATATTCTGAATGAGATTCTCTCCAATTCCACTTGCTACAATTTGCCTTCTCACACAGCACCGCTACAAGCAGTGTCTACTTCCAACTGGGTTCCCTACAGTGGACTGTTAGTGAAAGAGCAAATTCTTTTACCGCCCTGCATAAAATCCTCCAATGACTTTTAAAGACTAAGCTCAAACATTTGATCTATGACAGCACACCTCACTCCTCCTTCTGTGTTTCTGTTCACCCCTCTGTCTTTATCACACACTAATCACTCGGGACGATCCTACCACTGTGGCTTACTGCGCCCTGGACTTACCAAGCTCTTTGCTTCAGAACGTCTTTTCTTTCTAGATTGGCACATGATTGGATCTTTCTGATCCTGCAGCTTTCAGCCATTCCAACTTTCTAAAAGCAAATTACATGACGACTCCATCAGCAAAGCCCACCCCATGCTTGTCGTTTTCTATCACATCACAATCATCATCCATTTGACAAGCTTTTATCTTGTGTCTACTACTTACCAGACAGTGTCTGGATAATGAGAGACATACTACTGAATAAGCCAGACAAACCTGCTGTCTTCCTGGAAAGGACATTATAGTGAAAACATTTATAACTCCCTCAGATAAACTTAATTGTCCTCCTGACTCATATCAAAGAGATCCTCAGAGCAAGAATGTTACATGCTGTATTCACATCATTTAATTCTATACAAGCACTGTGGATACAAGTAAGTGACCACAAAAAAGGGACTTACTTAATGAATAACTTTGTGTCCCATTTTTGAGATTCTAACTTAGCCCTATCATGCTTGTAAAGTGAGTCTACCTTAGAAAATTCTAAAGAAAATAAAATAGGGAGCAAAAATTAACAAGCATCTTCTTAAATCACTTACATTCCCTTATTATTAATGTGATCACTTATGAAAGCATGAAAAAGAGATTTTAATGTAGCTTCTGAAGAAAATTTATTCTATCAATTAAGGACACTTGAAAGCAAAAGCTAATGAGATGTTGTGAAGTCTGGGGTTGTAAAGGCCACTTAAAGAAAACATTTTTTATGGACTTAGAACTCTTCAGAGCCGGCTCTGGCTGAAGCAGCTCTCAGCAGCACTTATTCTTCCCCCTAAGTCGGAGAGTGATGCTTCTTTGTCAGGGAGAGCACCAAAAGGGCATTTTTGTTCCCCCTGAATTTGATGGGAAGTTAACACAGATTGACAATAGGTCATCTGAAAATGCTTGTCTCTTCTATTTTCAATTTTTCTGGGTGGAAATTGCCCATATAGTGTGTGTTTGGTTCACATTCCATGGCATTTTGAGTGGCTGACAAAATCTTCAGAACAGTTAACATTGAACAAATGTGGAACTACTGCATCATTTTTCAAAATTTTATCATGTAAACATTTTAGCAGTATCAATTCTAAAGCCATTGTTATGAATCCAGTTAGCGTAGGTACAAAAACATCAATTACGTCAAAGAATAACTATATAGTTACAATTTATAGCTGTGACTGGAATTTTTGTTCTTATAAATAAGATCACATTTCAAATATTTATATCAAAGGAACATATCTGTTGTAATAATCACAAAGGCGTTTGGTCTACAACTCAGATATTTATAAGAAACCATTCTTTTGTCTTTTAATTGTCATTGCTTTGAATATTATGACTTTTGAAAGAATAAGTATATGGGCACAGCATATTTATTTTTCCTTAAAGAGAAACTTGAAAATAAGTGAAGCAAAGTTAAAAAGAAACTCCTCCTTGAGTTTCTCCCACAGAAAAACCAATTTAATAATGCTACATAGATTGAAATACCTTCTGAGAATTCCAAGGTAAAAAAATTGCAGTAATCCAGCATGGAAAAAGTCAAGAGAAAATACACTGAAACAGGTTTTTATAAAAGAAATTTCACTTTACTCACATGAGCCCTATCCAAAACTTCAAGACTAGAACAATATGCCCTGACAAGTGATTTCACCCTTGGCAGCAAAGAGTGTGGCATACACTTATATCCCTGGTTTTTGAGATCTGCCCAAGAGACTGGTTTGTTACCCCTAGTTCAGGATGCTAATGGCCAGGCAACATACTTCAGGTATCTGGTAGCCACTAGAGTGAGGAAAGTCAGGGATATGCTGCTATAGAATCAGAGCCAGAAATTGTAAACAAAAAAAACAAACAATCTATCCTAATTGAGAAATTTCACATATCAACCCAGAGAAGTCACATCATTTCCTCCTCCTCTCAGCAAAAAGGTCCCCAGGATGTCTAACTAGGCTGATTGGTGAGGGTCTTCCTGTGTTAAAAGGCAATCCATAGTTTGGCATGGTGACACATGCCTGTACTGTTGGCACCCTGGGAGACCAAGGCAGGATAATCAGGAGTTTGAGCCCAAAGTGGGCAACTCAGTGACTTGGCAAAATCCTCTCTCAAAGATAAAAAATAAAAACCACTTCTGTTTTTGGAATGTTTTGCCAGTTAACATTAACATTTATTGTAATTATTAATATGGCTATTTTAGGTCTAATTGTTATTATTTTTATGTATTACTTGGTCTCCTGTTTTGTACGACTTTGGTCATCGTGATTGTCATCTGCTTCCTTTCCTAACACCTTTAACATTGTTTCATTATTTTTAGAATTCTACTTTAATTCATCTATTGGATTTTTAATATTTTTAAATAGTTGCTCTAGAGATCATCACATACATCATTAGTTTTTCAAAGGCTTCTTAGGATATTGTACTAACTCATGTAAAATATTCAAAGTATGTCTCATGTATATTTCATGACTATATAGAATATTTTATTTCATGTAAAATGTTAAAAACTTGTAAACCATATGGATGCATTTATCTACCTCCTTTGTGCACTAGTTCACATATGCATTATATCTACATATTTACAAGTCTATGACAAGGTGCTGAAATTATTATTTTAAGTGGTGATAAATAATATTTTAAAACTAAGAATAAATTATTTATTTTTACAGGTTCTTAGTTCTCTTTTATTTCCTGAAGATCTGAATTGCAACCAATATCACTTCCTTTCAATCTAAGAAACTTATTTTGGCATTTCTTTGACAAAAGTTTTGTCGGTAACGAATTCTCTTAGTTTTGTATCATCTAAAAATGTCTTTATTTCACATTTATTCTAGAGAAAGAGATTTAATTTACTTTTACTTTCAGCACTTTAAAATGTAGTCTTCTGGCCTCCACAGTTTCTGATGAATTATTCAAATTATTTTTTCCTTTTATAAAATAGTTCATTTTTGTCAGGCTGCTTTGAAGGTGTTTTACTTTATCTTTGGTTTTTCAGCAAGTTGCCTGTGATTTCCCTAAGTGTGGGGAATTTTTCCATAATTTGTTCACCTGAAGTGCACTGAACTTCTTTGATCTCTATTTATATTTACCTCTTAATTTGAAAAACTTTGGCCATATTTTCTTTTTGCTAAAGTAAACTTACTACCATTGTACTTTTTTATTCAAATTAATGATAAATCTCAAAGTTTGGTAGCCTATCTTGTATCTTTATACTTTCTGAACTATGGACCAAATGAGTGGATTACCACATCTGAATCTTTTATTTCCTTTATTTCCATGTTCCAAAGAATATGAAACACGTTTTACTTGAATTCTTTGTGTCTGAATTCTTAGTGCCTCTTCTTTTCATTTTCGAACTTCTGTGTCTTAAAAAAATTTTTAATTAGGTATTGAAGGAGCAATGAGGACATTGTTTCACTCTTTCATTTTTCTCAGAAATACCTCTCTGAAATATACCTCATAAAAAAAAAACCTAAGCAAAAAATATATCTGAAATGCTCACGTATCTATGTAAAAAGACAGCTAAAATGCTTATAAGTGTGTTTGTACGGAATACAGTTTATAAAGAACATGTATTTCTTCTGGAACCTGTATCATTATTGTCTGAGGACAGAGATTAAAGCATATATAAAAGATATTAGCTTTTAATTTTGTTCTATTTTTCACTGCCTATTTATGTCCATGTGCATGTTTTCTTTTCATAATAAAAATAAATAGAAATTAAGAATGTCTTTACTCAAAGGACAGAGAACCAAGACCTCTAACCTCCTAAATAGATCCTAATTAGTTTCTCTAACCCCTAAGGAGGGAAAGGAAGAAGGTGGATAAATACCAACCAGTTCAGAAAACTCAAGCAATGTTTGTCACTGGGAAATGAGGTTGCTAGGTTTGACAAACCTGGAAATCTTATTTTTTTATTTTAGAGAGCACTGAAGTACTGAGAAATGTGAAGATCTACTTTATCCTTTCAAACTATCTATGATTCCCACCTGAGAGAAGCAAGGTTAGAGATGATTTCTGAGGGTTTCTAACACTTCTCAAGTAATATACTTGTTTTTCTTTTTTTTTTTTTTTTTTTTTTTTTTTTTTTTTTTTTTTTTTTTTTTTTTTTTTTTTTTTTTTTTTTTTTTTTTTTTTTTTTTTTTTTTTTTTTTTTTTTTTTTTTGGTTTTTTTGTTTTGTTTTGTTTGGTACCGGGGATCGAATTCACAACCTCACATCTGTCAGGCAGTCACTTACACCACTGAGCTAAATCCCCGGCCCGACGTACTTTTTTGTTTGTTTAATTTTTATTTTAAAAAAGCAAAACAGAAAAAAAAGGTAGAAGTAATACAGAATTTTAAAAAAAAAAAGCAGTAAGGAAGCAATACTAGTCAATATATTATATATTGTTATCTTAGAAGTAGTTTTTCAAGTTATGAAATCTAGGCATAAAAAATGATCAGACAGTCAAACAATGACAGCACAAACTATAGCTACTACTAATTCTCTGTTAGTCCAGCATACTTTTCATAAGACAGAAATCTTTTCTCCTTATGCTTGACCTGTGAGGTTTTTGTTATTCAAGAAAGACAAAAAGTACTTTATGTTCATCAAAGATCAAGCAATTATTAAAATCATTAAAATTAGGTGCAACTGAAGATTACTTGAGATTAAAATAATAACGATAATAAAGTCTAGGCTTCTTAGAAATATGCTGCCTACAACTTCCTCACACTTGAAACACACTGGTTTCTTTTTAAAATCTTTTTAATTTTGAAAAGACTTAGGTTCTAGACTCAACTCCAGTTGCATTACGTACAAGAACTGCTGTACAACAAATTAGTTAAGCTGTCTATGTCTTGGTATGTTTATCTGAAAAAAGCAGAAATATAATAATCACTTTATATCTTTGTGATGAGAATAAAAATACAAAGCTGGCATAGTTACTATCAGAGAATAAAATAACAAGATTAATAAGAGTAGTATTCAGTTTAGAAATCTTTTCTTAAAAGAAAAATTACTAAGTCTTAGTCACATATAATTTACACATTTTTTCGCAAGCCCAGAATAGGCCAGGTGAGTTAATTTCATTTTCAGTTTGTTAACTACGCTTCTACTTCATTTATAGTAAAAGGTAAAACAGCAGAGAGCTGGTGACTTGCCTCCCACGTGCCCTCATTGGGAGAGCTGAAAGTCTTGTTGGTCTGTAATACTAACTCTGGTGTCCAGAGCCATGATGCTCTGCTTTTGGTTTATTCACAAAATGTCTAATAGTTTTGGGTCCCACACATCCTAGACAGGCCAAATTGCAGTATTTTGTTCTACTGTCCATATGAGTGAAATCCTAGTTGCCAAGTCAAGAAACATAAAAACAAAGACATCATACCAATAACTCAATATTATGGAGAAAGAAAATTATATGTATTGAATATTAAGTGAATTTTTTGGATGTAATTTATTGTACCAGTACATTGTATAGGTGTCATCCTATTTAATCTTCATAAGAATATTTTTAGATACAAATTATAATCCATATAAGAAAGGAGAGGCAGCCAATATTGACAGTATTTATGTTCACTGCCGCACAGATGGTTAGTGTCAAGACTGAGTTTCAACCCCAATTTACATAGTGGTCATATTTTTCATTCTTTTCAGATGTGCATTGAAAGATATGTCTAGTTTTAGACATTTCCCTGATCATACCCAGAGCAACTTGTAAGATAAGATATTCATTTGATGTCTTTGGGTTTGGCAACAACTGAAATCATCACAGTCTTGGATGATTCATGCCACATTTTCTGGATATTTGGGTCAATCAGTAAGATATCTTTGCATACTTTGAAAACCTGGAGGACTTTCCTGATTAGCTTAGTATTCCCAATGTTCCAAATATAAAAATAACTAAAAATACATTAATTAGACCATTTGTGAAAAAGTGTTATTATCTAGGTCTTCTTGAAATATAATTGTAGAAGCAGATGCCACATGGTTAATGATTAGCAGTGCCTTTGCTTACCAGCAATTATTATTTTTTCTCTGTGGATGAGTGCTGATTAGCCAAAGACACTCAAAGTCTGGCTCCAACACTGAAGACTGGGTCCTCGGCCAAGGTACATTAAAGCTCTGTAAATAACAATATGTCCCACAGACCAGATTCCTAGCCTGTGGGCACCATTATATCACATCTACCAGCCTGTATGCTGGCAACTGCCCACAGACTCAGAGTTTGGAAGAAACTCAGTTGAAATTGGAAAGAAATTCCGGCTTTGCTTAACTATGACTTCAAATAAGTGAGCAAGTCTGATGAAAACTACATTTCTAGATCAAGGAATTCCCATTATTCTCTTGCTACTGGTAGTACAAAAGAATGGAAAAAGTTGTCACCTTCGAGGGTTCACCATAGGCAGATCACAGAATTCAGTGTTCCTGGGGATAACGCTTTGCAAGCTTCTTAGCCTCTCTCAAACTTAGGTGTTATTTCTAAAGGAAAGGATAATAACCAGTGAATACAGCTGTTTTAAAAGTTTGGTATTAATATATGAGAAAGTATTTAGCTCAATCTAGTACATGCCTGAGTAAAACTATTACTTTTTAATTGGTAAGACAAAATCCCTCTTTATGTTTCAACTGTTCAGTTTCCAGAGCATGCAATCACTTAGGAGACCCAATTTGACTTCTAAGACCTTCACAAATTTATAAGTTTCACACTTAGGCAATGCCTTCACTATTTCCCCATGTCATCTGAATATGGCACATATGTATGAAAAGTTCACGTTTCAGTTACTGTATGAGGTTCTACCATCACACTTAGTCTGAAAGTCACCGAGCTTAAAGGTAGACACCTCAGTTGTATGCTGAGATCAACTGAATGTTTTAAGACATACACCCTATTACTCCTCAAGGTGCATTGTACGCTGATGAGCTCAATAAAATAAAAATATTTTTCTGTTATATCATGATTTACCTTATAAGGAAACAAAGGACAAAAAATTTAAATGATTTGCTTAATACCCACAATAGCCTAAATCAGAATTAGGAAAAGATCCCAGATTTCTTGACTCTAACTTTATTGCATACATAAAAGTATCAGAAACTTAGTTTATTCAACTGAATTGCATGTTTGGGGAGAGTTAAGGAGGACTATCTATGTCATCATTTTTCTTACTCTTTCTGTAACATCAAGGAAACAATAGCGAACAGTCTTAAAGTATGCAAACCTTCATGCTAGAAAGAATGAACTGAAAGACTGAATTTCCAATGTTTTGAGGTTTTACCAAACTATCACAAATAGTATGTTTAAATAGAATCCCAGTATCAGAGTCATATTGTCTCCTTATATGAGCACTGTTCTAAAGCAGAAAGGTTCCCTCTCTCAGACATTTTGTTTAAAACAGGAGGTTGAACTTTGATTGAATGCCACTTGTTTCCAAGAAGCAGACCACATTCAAGGATATTCTTCCATATTCCCAGAGACTAAAATTCAGGTCTGAGTTATGCATCAGTCCATTGGCCAGTCCCCTCTAATTCTACAGTGTATATATCCAAGTCCAACTTCTGAAGTGTAGATACATGTTTCAATGACTGATGCATAGCATCCCCCGGGTACCTTGTAACATGGGAAACCTTAAGTGATTCAAGTTAAAATTGGTAATTCTCTCTTTGCACACAGGAGTCTATCTAAAACACTTCATGATTTTTACTTATTTTTTCTCTGTTACTCTCCATCAAGTCTAAAGCTATGTAGTTTTACAATAAGTCTTCTATTTGAAATCTCAACTTTGTTTCTCTTTCTCCAATCCAATTTATGTACCATAGAAGAGTAATGTTTTTTAAAGTACTGCCTTTCTCTATCAAAATCATTTAGTGCCTTCTGTGTATCCACAAAATAAATTTCACAAGCCTAGGCTATCATTCAAAGCTGACAATAGTCATCGGATTCCATTCCCAACCTTTCTGTCTGTTTTGGGCTATGTGTGGCTCCAATTCATTAAAAGTCTCAACCTCCAGTATCTCAGGAAATAACCCTATTTAGAGATAAGATCTGAAAAGAGTTAAGTCAAAATGAGGATGTTATGGTCGGTTCATAATCCGATACAACTATTGTCCTTTTAAGAAAAGAGAGACACAAGGGATTCTCACCAGGTAAACAGGTGGCAAGGGGGTCCCTATCCAACAAGCCAGTGAGAGAGCTGATAAAACCCAACCCTGGGACAGCACCTTGACTTTGGACTTCCAACCTCCAGGACTGCAAAGTGAATAAATTTCTATCATTTATGCCACTTGGTTTGAGGTATTTTGTTATGAAAGTCACAGCAAATGTATTCATTATCAAAACTTAATTAACTCCCAATTCTCCAATATCCATCAATATTTTCCTATATTTATGCTGTTCTCTCTGGGATAAAAGGTTTCCTGACATCAAGTTTGTAACTCAGATTCATTCTGCCAGATCCACCTTTAAAAGAAAGTTTTGTGCTATTATCTGTTTGTTTCTTTTTGTAAGGATCTTTTAGTTTTATGTATTATGTTCTGAGTAACAACTCTGAAGATAATGATATGTAGTATATTAACTATCGCTATTCTGTTATTATTTTGTGAAACTTTGCTTCACCGTTTCACAAAATAAAAAGGAATGTTTTCAAAGCCACCAATTCCATCACCCAAAACTAAAAGCAATCTCATCCATATCTTAACTCCCCAAGTTCCTTTTTAGGGTAATCAATGGATTCATTTGTTAATAGTACATTTTTATTAATAATTCAGTTGTTCTTTATACATGAACACTATACACCTACACTCTGTCATATCCCTGAACATAGAAAGAATGAAACGTTTTCTTCCTAAACTCTCAATCCCTGCCCCACCTCATGCACAACACTGTTACAACATGAACACTGTTCCAACAATAAATAACTAAATGACGCTAACGATAAATGACTGCAATAGTTAACAGATAACAATCATCCACTGTACATAGACGCAGACTCATTCCATTGAATGGTCCCTGATACATTTTAAATTAGGTGCAGTTATTATCCTATTTGAAAGACTGGAAAATTGAACAGTAGAGGGCTTAGGTATTTAACTGCAAGTATAATCATTAAGTACAGTATCTGTGAGTTCTGCAACAGCAGAATCTACTAAACACAAATGAAAAATAGTTTTTAAAATAGTGCCTGTACTGAAAATATACAGTCCTTTTTATCTTGTCATTATCTTTTAAACAACATAATGGGATAAGTATTTACATAACATTTATATTGTATTAGTGTTACGACTTGTGTCTAGATGTCCCCTCAGTGCCTCACGTGGTCATAGGACTGTTTCAGAGGTGGCTGAATTGAGAGAGTCCAATGCTGGGATTAAGGGTCCTGGGATTAAGGGTGGCTGTTTGCTGGATCAATCCACTGATTGGATTGTCACTTCCCTACCAGTCTAAATAAGATAAAAGGGGTAGAAAGAGGCTTGTATTCACCCTTTTGCTCTTGTTGCTTTGGCTGTCCTCCAACACCATGAACTGTTGCCCCTCTATGATATGCCACCCTGCCTTGGAGCCAGTCAATTATGGACTGAAACCTCCACAAGCCAAGCTACATAAACCTCACCCCTTTTAACTTTGGGTGTCAGATATTTTGTCTCAGCAATAAGAGAAAAGTAACTAAGACAATTAGGTATCATAAGTAGGACACTTAAGGATAAAGTAGGATAAAGGGTATAGTAGGATGTGCATAGGTTATACGAAAATACTATGCCATTTTATAATAGGGACTTGAATATCCTCAGACTTGGTTATTGGTGGGTAGGGGCTCCTAAAACCAATCTGCCATGGACACTGAGGGCAGACTGTATATGGCAGCAAAATATATACTTTTTCCATCATCCTTCACTGCCTTGCCATGATAGCAGAATTTAAAACCAGCTCTCTAAAACTCTTCTCAGAATGGCAGCCTAATGATTTAGAAAAATCCCCTGGAGAGTTGCCTTCAAGTTATAGGACTACTTCTCCTAAAGCAACAGGACAGAGAATGTGTTCTTTTGTCAAATGTCACTGTTACCTGTGGATAGCACACCCACACAGGATGGGAGCCGCACTCTCAAAATGGGCAGTTTTTCTTGAATTTGTGTAAAAACTCAACATACAAACCCATGTTTCTCATACCTGGAAACAGATAACTAGACCTGCAGACAGCTATTAGATGTCATCTTCAATTCCAGGGACTAAAAACTACCAGCACAAAAGTCAGCTCTCCTAGTAGGGTGAGTTTTCCTAAAAGAACATGGAATTTGGATATTTTAAAGCAACTTTCACTTCTCAAAATTTATTTATGTGGCTTTTTAAAAAAATCTTATTTTACAGGAATATATTTCAAATGACAGGACCTTATAATGAAGTGCAGGATTTTCCAGCAAGAATTTAAAGAGAAATTGTAAAGAATACTTGACAATTACAAAGAGAACAGTCAGTTACACATTGAGTTCATATGCTGGCTGTTAATAAAAATTTCCTCCCAGTAAGGAAGTAACACGTTTCCATTATCTATCGAATGTTTAAGTCTTCAAAAGACAGTTACATAAAAGAGAGGATTTAGAGAGACAGTACTTTTACAATATACTTATGTGTGTAATTAGATAAAATTTATGCATTACTATCAGTTTAATTCCATCATTCCAAATCTCATGAAAAAATAAATAAAAAATGAATAGACTGGACTATATCCAGTCTGTTACCTGTGGTACTTTGTGGTATCTTGAGCCATCGACAGGAAGGTTCAAGAGAAAATCACTTATCCATTCACCAAACATTTAGTTAATATATGCAGATTTTGAGCCAAAATGGGAGGGTAAATCTGAACAATATTCATATAAATGAGGAAGACAATGTAGTACTGTAAATGCATCTTTTAAGTACTGAAAATACTGGAGCAGCAGAGTGTTTCTCTCCAATTCAGGATGGAAGCTCTTTGTGACTGTAAATTGCTTTGGAACCAACTTTTAAAAGGACATTTCATATGCTGAGTGGGTGAGGTACCATCTTTCGAAAAATAAAAATACGAATTTAGAGGTATGACACACCCTCTTAAAATGGAAAGTAGTTTTCAGTCAATCTATGTCCCCCTACCAGCTGGAATTTTAAAAAAAAATTAAATCAGATTGAATGTTTGCTACAAGTAATCCTTTCTCATTCCTGAGCCCCAGAGGAAAGAATGTAAGAACCATCCTTCTCTAGATTTCAAGTTTTGAAACATATAGTAGGAATCCTTATATTTCAGTTGAATTCAAGGTTTGTTTTGACAGCTGCATTAAATGATAAAATCATTGGCTAGCTCACAATTATGTTAATCAAATCAGTCAATAATAAGCTTATTTAGTTTTCTCCTTTGAATGTATTATTTTCTCATTTATAAAATTCTTGAAATAGTCCTTGATATTTAAGATGAGTAAATAACTGTCTCATCTTCCAGCTAAAGCACTATTTTATTAATAAGGTATTTTTAGTATTTTTTAAAAACCTCAATACAATTAAAAGATTTTTAATTTTGTTCATTTTTGTTTTGTTTTTGATGATTAGACATTGAGATATAATATTTTGGGCTTTGATCTACTAAATAATCTCTCAAAATTACTTGTTCTACTCATAAAAATAATGAAATCTAGGTTGAAATATTTGTTCAAGCTCCACAATAAGTGTGAAGTGGCAAGAGATGGAAATTTTCACAAAGGGAATACAGCTGAACTGGACAATGAATAAAAATTAAAAATAGCTAGAAATGGATAAAGAAAATAATGAAGGTACACAAAACATATCAAACAAGTTCTAATATATAAGGTCTTAACAGAATAATTTGTTCAAGAAATTTCTAAGACATTCAGAGTGTTGGTTTTAAAGAGACTTGTGAGATATGTGTGTATTAAATGTCAAGAAGGATAAACTTGAGTATTTTGTAGAAAAATACAGGCAGCTTGAGACCATAATGTTAAATGAAATGAATCAGACAGGCAAACTTAAATATCATATGGTTTTTCTTATATAAGAAATCCAAAATATAAACAAAAACAAAATAAAAGCTATGTAAAAAGGGGTCAAGACATGGGGGGGATAAAAAAAAAACAATTAAAGACATGCTATGTAAATATACCAATTCCCCACAAGTAATGTAATCATTATGTACTGCAAACGTGTGCTGATAAAAAATTAAAAACTGAGAAAAATAAAAGTTTTTACCCCTTTCCATAAATAATGCTACTTGTTTTGTTTTGTTTGAGACAGAGTCTCATTACATAATTCAGACTGCTCTGAATTCACTGTGTATCCCAGACTGGCCTCACACTCCTGTTTGAGATAGCGATCCTCCTGTCTCAGCCTCCCATGTGCTGGAATTACAGGCATAAACCACCATGCTCAACCCTATAAATGTCACTTTGACAGAATGTGAGGAATGATTGAGATTGAGAAAGTTTACTGACACTATATCACCACGGGGGAGAATAAGGGAGAAATCTCATATTCTTAATGGAGAATAATCCTATAGCCTAGCTTGTCCCCTTAAGCCCCAATGTGTGCCTGTTGTACAGGTTTAATTTTTAACAGCATACCTTTCTATTTCAAAAAACTCCTGCTCGAATGATACATTATATAATCATCTTACTAATTAACAAACAAATAAAACATATGGCAATGTTCACTGTCCTGAAATTGTAAGAATATCTCACCAAGACATTTGTCTCTCTCCCAGATTTAGGGACAGATGCAGTTTGGTGTCAGAGGTTTGTTTCCTTGAAGAAATATTTAGAAACTCAATATGGAATAACAGATGTGAAACAAGAAAATGTCATAAAAGATGAGAAAAACTTTAAAAAATGAATGCATTAAACAGGACTTAGACATATCCCTTCATTGGCCAAGAACAAAAGCAGGAAGTATAACAATATGCAAACAAAACCCCTTAAATGAACAAAATCGTACAAGGTACGTATGTGCTGAGATAAACATTCTCTTATTTTCAGAAGTAATTTGAGTAATTTGGGGTTGGATTTTGTTTTGGAGTTTGTAAATATACATACCCAAAGAGACAGGGAGAAATATTTCAAAAGCAAAAATGCCTTCCTTTTATTTTTTGCACTGAAAAAAATCCTCAAATACATTATTAAATGTTAAGAAAGAAAACCATTAACTGTTTTTTCCTGTTAGATTTACGTACAAGATAGAAGGCACTTGTCTAAATTTTCACTTCCAAACATTTACCCTATAGACTCTCAAACTGCAAAACCTCACTCAAGATACAAAGATCCAGCCAATTCTTGAACTACACAGTATGTCATATCACGTTCCTATCATAAAAGCAAGCAGAGCGATGAACTGGGCTCAGTGCTGCACACCTGTAATGGCAGCACTCTGAGAGGCCAAGGCGGGGAGGATCACAAGTTTGAGCCCAGCCTGAGATGCTTAGTGAGGTAGTGAAACTCGAAAAAAATAAAACAGGTTTTAAAATGGCCTGGAGATGTAGCTCATTCCAAAGACCTCAGGTTCGATCCACTGTTTTGCCAAATAAATGAATAAATAAGTAAGTTTAGTGAGAAAGTAAATCTGGAAACTAGTGCATATTCACAGCCCTACTGAAATGTAAGATAACTTTCATTTTGGTCCAAGTGCCACTGGCCATTTAAAACTGTCAACTGTATTCCTCTTTAATTGAATCTCTATTGCTTTCCAGAAGGGAAGAAGCTAAACATCTTGCTGGTACCATTAGGTAACAGTGAGAAAGGCTCAGAATAAGCATTTTGAACCAGACACAGCATCTCATACAGTCTTTATGTAATCTTCTATGTAATTTCAAACAAGCTTATTATTTTCTTTCAATTTTAGTTCCCCATGTGTAAATTAGGTTCTGCCCACTTTCTTTCATGGACCACATTTTGTATTTTTTCTAGTCTTTCTCCTGGTTATCTCTAATAAATTCAGTATTTCTTGATCCAGCTCTCAAAGCAATTTACATTAAAATCCTTGATGTGCAAAAGAGTTCCTGATATTAACCAATTAGATTCCTAGATCTGATGTATTTGAATGAGCATGGCAAATATGGAATATGGAAAGTCAATGGTCAAGCAATTTCACATCACTCAAAGTTTCTCATTCATTCATTCATTCAGTACTAGGCATGGAACACAGGGCCTCACACATGCTAAGTAAATGCTTTACCATCGAGCTATTTCCCAATCCTCTTTATTTTGTTTTGAAACAGAGTCTCACTAAATTGGAGCCTGTCCTTCAATTTATGATCCTCCAGAGTAGCTTGAAATTACAAGTACCATACTGCCCAGAATTTAAGTTTCTTACTTTAAAATGTATATATGGGTTTCAGAACATTTGTAAACTCTTAAAAGTGTTCTAAGAATTCTGCAGTCTGTGTTGCAAATAGATATTTTAACACTTCAGAACTACTCCTTCAAATGAACATTAATCATGAAAATTTCTTATACAATCAGAGATTTATAACAGATTCTGATTATTGCCTAATACAAATTTAGATGGGTTCTGGTTTCTTATGTCAAAGGCTAGAAAGGAATATGACTATCTAAATAAAGTCAGCATGACCTAGAGGGAAAAGAACAAACTTACAGATTTAGGAGTATGTACCATTCTGTTTTCTCAAATTTCATGATCTCATTTCTTTAAGAAACATAGCACATTTCTAATCATTCTTTTCCACCAATATTTTGTCCTTTGCTAGGGATGCATAAATGAGTCAATGGAATTGAAAAATGGAGTCTTCCTGCTTTCTAACACAATTCATGAAATCTGCAAGGTTAGTTAAGAAATGGAATGTTTATGACAATGATTAAAGCCACTGTGTCAACGGGATTCTAAAAGGACTTTTATATTTCTAAAAACATACTTCAGTTTCCTTTCTCTGTGTGTGTGGGCAGGGACGCAAAGTACATTTGTTTTGAAATATTTAATGGCATCTTACTAGTGACTAGAGCATAGGACTTGTCACTTGTAACCTTATTTTAAACTAATTAAACTATCAGTCTTCATCAGTTACTCTAAACAGAACACAGTCCTTTTGCTTGTTTCTGATCAGTTCTTAATGGGAAGACTGTGAAGTCATTTATCTTTCCCAGAATCCCCTCAGCTATATCTAAACTACTTTCCTATAAATGCCTGAAGATTTTTAATTCAAACCTACAATTAACAAGATACATAGCAGCCTGTTTGACAGCAATTGGGACACACACCATGACAAGTTCTATAAAGAGTGTTGAGAGTCTTTGCCATGAAAAGAGCAAGTGGACTCTTGCTGTTTCTAACCCTTAGAAATTGAGATTTAATATCGCTTGACATCAAGCATGGAAACTCAGCCCAGACTTATGAAAGTTGTTCTCATTTAATTCTTAGCTCTGCTTAAGAGTAGAAAAATGATTGGAATAGATTTAACCCATTTACTCTGTAGATACAAACTTTTATTAATATCTCTCAATTTTCCCACTAGGTTGCTGAGGATTCTCTTGAAAAATAATTTCCAAATGACCTTTTTCTTTTCATTTTAAGTGTAGAGATAATGTGACTTTAATCTTAAAATCCATTTTGTGTTTTTGCAAATTGCCAGTGCTACCATGTAGATTTTGAATGTCTCGCAAAGACACATACATTTAAGGTCTAACCTGTTGGCACTCCTGGGAAGTGATGGAACATTTAGGAGGCAGAGCTTACTACAAGGCAGTTAGGTTCATGGGGATGTGCCCTTGAAGGGACTATTAAGACCTCCGACCTTCTTCTTCCCGTTTCTGGGTTCCCAACCACTATAAAGTAATGTATTCTACCACAGGCTTCCACCAAGATGCACAATCTCCCTACAAGCCAAAAAACAAGCAATATAGTCAAATAACCATGGATTGAAATGGATGAAACTATGAACAAAAAGAAACCTTCTCTCCTTGCAAATTGTCTTGAGTACTTTTTCAACAATGACAAAAACTAAAACAAAAAATGTAGCAAATATTTCCCTGTCTCTCTTGGAGAGCAATAGATAGGGATACACGAAGTGAAAAAGGATAAAAAGAATGATAGCCATAGACCCAAACATTTCTTCCAAAATGCTAAGAAACTTCAGTATCTTCTCTCCTACCTCTTCTCTGTAAATACATATACAGAAATAATCTTAGACAGTTTGCCTGAATTTCTACTGTTTTTATCTGTATAAAAGCTTCACTCTCATTTCACAAAGAAATTCTTTATGATATGTAAGAAATAAATCAGACACACAAGCTTCAATACTGTATGATAGGTTTCTTTTCCCCATATCTTCACTGGCACTCATTGTTTATTTTGGTGGTGTCAGCTGGGTTTCTTTGTTTGCTCGTTTGTTTCAGAGGTAGTAGGAATTGAACCCAGGGCCTTCACGCTGAACTATATCCACAGCTCTTTTTATTCTGACATAAATTCTGGCTAAGATGCTAAATTTCCCAGACTAGACTCAAACTTGCAATCTTCCTGCCTCAGACTCCCAGAATGCAGGGCTCACAGGTGTGTGCTACCATGCCAGCTACTTTTTCTTTACTTGATCACAGACATTAAGACTGGGGTGAGACAGTATCTCAGTATAGTTTTAATTCCCATTTTTCTGATGGCTAGAGTCTTGGTCACTTTCTTGTCACTGAGACAGAACACCCAACATCCGCAAATTAAGGAGACAAAGATTATTTTGGCTCATAGTTTATAGAGGTTTCAATCCATAGTCAGCCAGCATCAAGTCAGAAGGAGCATAGGGAACAGCCCATGGAAGAAAGTTGCTGGTGTCATAGCTGCTAGGAAGCAGAGAAAGAAGGGAAAACCAGGGAGGTGGATATACCCTTTCAGGTCATCTCCCCAGAGACCCACCTCTTCCAACCAAGCCTTATCTTATTTTACCACATCAAACTACAGCATCCTCATAATTCAATTACCTTTCAATAGCCCCACCAATGAGCAATAGGTGCACCGCATTTTGAGGTGATAGGGGGGCATCTAGATATCAATCACAACAGCTGGAGATGTTAAAACATTTTTATTTTCACATACTTTTTGTCCAACTGAACTTCTTTTGAAAAGTATCTGTTCAGTTCATTTTCCCACTTTCTTGAATTTACTGTTTTATGGGAGTTAATTGTTTGAAATCTTTATATATTCTTGATATTAATACTCTATCTGAGGAGTAGCTAGCAAAAATCTTCTCCCATTCAATAGGTTGTATCTTTATTCTGTTAATAGTTTCATTTTCCATGTAGATGCTTTTCAATTTGATGCACTCCCACTTATTGATTGTTGGTATTATTTCCTGTGCTATTGGAGTCCTTTAGGAAGTCTTTACCTGTGTCTGTGGCTTCAAATGTTTCCCCCTTGTTATCTTCCAGCAGTTTCACTGCTTCAAGCCTTTGATCGATTTTGATTTGAGTACAGGGTAAGAGTTAGAAACCTAATTTCAATTTTCTTCATGCCGATGTCTAGATTTCCCAGCTCCATTTGTTTAATATACTGTCTTTTCTACAGTATAATGTTTTCAGTCTCTTTGTGCAAAATCAGGTGGCCATAGGTTCTTGAGCTTGTTTCTGTCTTCTATTCTATTCCGTTGAGTCTGAATGTCTGTTTTTGTGCCAGTACCATGTAGCTTTTGTTACTATGTCTTCATATTATAGCTTGAAGTCTGGTGTAGCAATGTCTTCAGCATTTCTCTTTTTGATCAGAGTTACTTTGGCTATTCTTTATCTTTTCTGATTCAAAATAAAATTCATAATTGTTTTTTCTAGTTTTGTGAAGACTGTCACTGGTATTTTAATAGGGGTTGAATATAGTATATTGATCATTTTTGATAATACGTCCATTTTAGCAATATTAATTCTGCAGATCCAAGAACAAGCAGTATCTTTCCAATTTCTGATACCTTGAATTTCTTTCTTCAGAGTACAGTAATTTTCATTATAAAGGGCTTTCAGCTCCTTGGTTAAGTTGATTGCTAGGTATTTTTAAGCTATTGTGAATGGAATTATTTTCCTAATTTCTTTCTTGGTGGAGTCAATGCAGATAAACAAGAATATGATTGACCTTTGTTGTCTTCATAAACTGTCACTTTGCAAAATTTATCAGATCTAAAAATATTCCAGTGGAGTTTTTTGGGGGTATTCTAATATAAAGAACTGTACAATCAAAAAGATAATTAATTTGAGTTCTTCCTTTCCTAATAAAATTACAGAAACATTAGATTCATTGATCCTTTGTATCAATTTTTAAATTCAAATTTTATTATTCTCCACTCATTGTTATTATTTATTTTCTTATTTTGATTTGAGTTTGGTTTGTTCTTGTTTGTCTAGGACTTGAGACATATTATTGGGTTATTTATTCAGGCTCACTCTCTAACATAGGCACTTAAAGCTACAAACTTTCCTATTAGAATTGTTTTCATTGTGACTTACAGATTCTGATATGCATTGTGTCTATTAACATTTGATTCTAGAAAGTTTTTTTATTTCATCCATGACTTCTTCAGTAAACTGCTGATCATTTAAGATCATATTATGTTAACTTCTTGTGTCCATGTGCTTTAAATGATTTATTTTGCCATTGATTTCTAGTTTAATTCCATAGCAATATGATAGGATGCATTTGATTATTTCCAATTTTTGTATCTATTGAGATGTGTCTAAAACATGGTCTATTTTGAAGAAAGTTCTAGAGAGGGCTAAAAAGAAAATATATTCTGATGGTGTTGGGTGAAACACTGTAAAGGCATCAATTATGCCCATTTAATTTATAGTGTAGTTTCTGATTTTCTTTGTTGATTCTTTTTTGTCCAGTTGACCTACTTGTGATAGTCGGGTATTGAAGTTTCCCACTGTAATTGTCTCGGGGTCTATCTACCCTTAATGTTTGTTTTATGAAGTTTTCCCTTTTTGGTAAATTATTCTCTTACCAATATGTATTGACCTTCTTTGTCTCTTCTGACTAGTTTAGGTTTGAAGTCTACATTATCAGATGTAAATATAACCTCTCCCACTTACTTTCAGGCTTCTGCTGTTTGGAGCTTCATTTTTCATCCCGTTATTTTTAGACTGTGTGTGTGTTTGCAGATGAAGTGTTTCTTGCAGACAGACAACATATGGATGGCTCTTGTTTTTTGATCCAGCCTGCCACTCTATCTTTTAACTGAACAGTTAAAACCATTTATATTAAGTGTTATCATTGGCAAGTGTGTACTAATTCCTATCAATTACAGAAACATCAACACTTGAGAAGCTAGCCATAGATTATCTGATATTTTAGAATTTGATGGAAAAGGTCTCCAGTAGTTTACTAACTCAAGAAATGACAGTGTATAGAATAGCAGGCTAGAAAAAATTAAGAATTAAAGAGATCCAGAGTATTTCTAAAGTACATAGACAAAAGAAAGAGATAAAATATAAAAGAAAAATAGAGAATAAAAATAATACAATAAAAAGGAACAGGGAAAGAATATAGAGACAGAAGCAGGTATAATGAAGTGGAGAAGGTAGAAAAAGGAAGGGAACTTAAATGGGAGAAGACAGAGGGAAAAAGGAGATCATGTTAGTTTTTGATAAAGCAATCAAATTTAGATATTTCTAAGGATCATCATTAGTGTGGGAATATATAGTGAAACAAGGTAGAGTGTTATGGAGTGAAAACAGAAAAATGATACTTACAGCTATAGCCACCTACACATTTATGAAAGACCAGCCATTCACATATAAAGCATATTACTGATAAAAAGGCACAACGAGAAACAAAAGAAAAAAGAGAGGAAAAAAAAGTCTTGTTTTGTTGATTGAGAGGAGGATCCCTGTGCAGGTTTTCACTGCTGCTACCTTTAACTTGCCAAGTTTAGGAGACTCCAGCGCTCTCAACATTAATGGCAAGGAATTTGCTTTGTTGCACCTGTGGGCCACAGTGCAGTGTTCTCAGCCTTCACAGGAAGCTCCATCTCATTCTCTCTCTGTCTCTGCAACTCCCAGCTCCTATGTCTCAGTACCCTCAGCGAGTGACCAGGGATAAAATTGTATCAGGCAATGCAGGTTGTTTTTCTCACCCAGATGCCAACAGGTCTCAGCCTGCACATTTGAGTTCCTCTCTGGCATGTATTTCCCACTGTGATGAGTGACAGCGAAGCAGAAGGCCATGCCAAGACTCTTCGGTGTATTGTTTACCACCTCCAGCCCCAACTCAGTCTTCTGAGACTCTCGTGTCTGTGATTTTCTCAGGGCCCTGTGCTTAGTGTGAACCAACTGGTCTATCTCACCCTGTTCCTAGAATTTACCACTGATGGCCCTGTCACACCTTCCAAGTTCCAGTCTTGAGTTCCCAGTTCCTATTGTGTCCATGTAAAGGGGAGGCTCTCTCCTGTTATTATTTCTGACTCTGGTCCATGTCGCAGCAGGGGAAGTCTGGGTTTGGCTGGCACTGAGGGCAATGGTGGCTATGGTGAGCACCTTGCTGAGGCCATCCCCTGTCTGCTTCCACCAAAAGTTTTGTGCATTTCACAGAAAGGATTCCAGACCTGAGCTGGGAGAATAAGGCAGTTTTTTGCTTCTTATTCTAGCTTAGGTTGGTGTGTCTGCCTCCTCATGTAGCACTGTACTAGGAAGTCAGGAAGTCAAGAAAATTGTTATGCCTGAGTGGGGGGTAGATTATGGGTTGTAAATGACCATGGGAAAGAAGGGGAGAATACTGATAGATTGCTGCTATTATGCTTTTCAATCTTGGGACTAAATACCAGGTACATTTAGTTTGTACAATTTAAGTGAGCAACATATTTACAGTATGTGCATATATTATATAAAATAGAGCCATATGAATTTTGAAGTCTCTCTGGCTTCAATCACCAGTACTACACACACACACACACACACACACACACACACACACACCCAAAAAAATACTATTATGTATTATTCTAATCACTCTTAAACCAAGTTCAACCATATTTTAAAACAAAAAAATAATAACCATGTGTACACACATGCATGTACAAATGATTTATTCACTTATTTATTTATTCAGCAAATTATATTGAACATCAACCGTAAGCACTGCTCCAGGTTCTGCAGATACAGCTATGAATCCAACAGATGTAATCCTGCTCCCATGTGGCAGCTTTAAATCTGATTAAGCATGCCTAAAGGAGAGCTATATAATGTAAAGAATGCTCCAGCAACAAAAGCAGTAATGAAGCAAATACTATTCAGAACCTCTGGCTCATTTCAACAGTAAAAATTAGATTTATTAGCACTCATTCTTTAGTACACTTAGGATTCAGCCACTGACACTGAAATTAACTTTACTAGTCTTATTCTTTCATACACACATACGATATATAATGTGATATATTATAGAACACATACAATAGAGTATTATATATTTTACATACAGCATGTATTATTGAACACATAAATATATAGTATATACAGCAGCAAAACTGAGTTAAATTCTGGCCTATAAACATCATTTCAATACAATATATAAAATATAGTATTATATATTATAGAGTATATAATAAAATTATGTGATTATCAGTTTGATTGCTTAGTTTGCTTTTAGCCCAGTGAGCCTACAAAGAAAGGTGCCTAACATTGACTTGAGATTCGTAACTTCTGATCCATATTGATACTGTACACATATTATAGTACAGTACCTAGAATATGCTAGACATTTGGCAAAGTTGTTAGGCAAATATGTTTGTGCTAAAAAACATGATGGCACCTTAGGTTAGTTTTCAGTATGCATCAGCATCTACTTTTGTAAGAAAATTAATTGTCTTGATAACTACTGAGGTAGCTTCCAAAACTGGCATCTGGTGTTGCTTCTCTAACATTTAAATATAAGAATTTTAGATTGAGAGTGCAATGTTTTCAAATGATTAGGTCATTTCCATTGTAATTCTATGTTTCCCAGATAATTTCCATTAAATAGATGTGTGGGGGCAATGGGAAGACTTTTGCTAAGATTTTACTAAGACATTCAATGTAGAATAAGACATAATAAACTGGAGAGTTAACTAAACCACAATTTAGCACACAGCTGTGATTTTAAATTGCATATAATTCATTCTGGAAAAATATTACAAACAGTGAACCCCCTTGAAAAAAACTGTTTTGCAATAGATTTTTCCCAAATGCTTACAGGTCCGTCTAAATTCTGATACTGTGCTGTAGCCTTTAAAACAACATGTCCAGTATCGCATCCCTACACTAGTATCACAAGCACAGAATATTAACCATATCACAAAACTCTAAAGAGAAAAATAATGTGATCACCTTCAGTCAGTACCAATATTTTAAATAATGCATAGCAAAGATGTTATATGAAATCCATTATTCATGGCTTTTCTCATACATATATTTGAAAATGGAATGGTACTGGTTGCCCTGGGAATTTTTGTCATGGTGTGTTATGTATTTCATAACTTTCAACTCTGCCACACTTTTTTTGCCTAAAAAGAATTCTCTAATTGGATTGTCAGCCATTTCGACATTACTTTCTACCTATCTGGAAAATGACACGTTCCCTTCAACAATTTTTCTTCCCCATTTCAGTTATTTGACTGTCTTTGCTTCTCTCTTTCACATGCATATACATCCTTCCACTTGTATGTTGACTCTCAATGTTAAATGTAGGTTCTAACATCAACTGTGTAACATTTGGGACTACTTGGGAAAGGACTGTTTGAAAATAAGGATGTGGTGGGCTATGTATTTAAGAAAGCAATACAGAATTTTTGAAATCTCTAATAATTATGATGAAAGAACATAAATAGTTTCAAACTTTCAATTGATGCTTGACTTGAATGAATATATATATATATATATATATATATATATATATATTCCTAAAGCAAATATCACCCAACTGTGGTTTTCCTATTTAGGATCAAACTCATTACTCAGTGTCATAATTTTCATATAAATGCCCTCAGATCATACTTAAAAGCAAAGGTAAATGTAGAGTAAATTAGAAACTTAATGGATAAATGCAAAGCAAAAAAGCCTCATTCATAATGGTTTTGAGTTGTCAAAACGATGTGGCAATTGATTCAATTAATTTCTTGAAATTCAAAAATTTTTTTGCAAAGAACTCTGATGAATATCATTAAGAATCAAAAGATAAAGAGGATATGAAATAAATTTGCCCTAAAGGAAAAATGTAATCTCTGGAGGAAGACACGTACACAAGCTGCAGAAATGAAATACGATGCACCAACACAATAATGAATATATTCTTTATGTCAAAGGGCAGAGATTAAGGACAATGGAGTGACCTTCATGAGGGAAGTTGGCATTTATGCTGGGTTCTAAGACA
>RJWM01027058.1:0-27310 GCA_004363535.1 Dasyprocta punctata | reverse complement strand
AGGGTCTCAGGACAGAGGACAAATAGTAGAAAAGAGAAAGGTCAGAGGAAGGAAGGGGTCTCTGAGACTGTATGAGGCTGAATCTATGTGTGAAACAACCTCACTAAAATGGATGATAGAAAAGACAATGACTTTGGAAACTAGTGAAGATTGGAAAACTAAAGGCAAAAAAAAATGGTGTATAAGCATTGTCCTCTAGTTGGTAAAGTTATTTCCCAGGGGGTTTTAGAGCAGCAATTTTGAAGCCACAATATACATACACTGGAATTGAACAATTAAGTAGATGTCTGTCAGGTGGTAGGAGCCACGTTTCTCTTGGTTGGAGTGGAAATTCGTAAGCAAGGGAAAGAGAATGATCCATGTAACAATGGATTAGAGTTGGAAACATCAGTATGGACTCTAATTTAATATAAATCTAGATGTTCCACATAGAAATATTTGTAGCTATGTGAATATCCATAGATTGGTATGCACACATGCATTCCTTGCTTTGTCAGCTGAGAGGGCCTAGACATAATCACAGTCCAGAGGCAACCACACCCCTCATGGCAACCAGAACAGCTGGCACCCAGATCTTGCGTCTAATACAATGTTCCAGTAAGAGAACCCAGGGCTCCTTAGAGAAGTGATTGGTTCTAGGATGGCACAGGAAATATATGAGGTAACACTGGAGCATCTCATAATACCAGAAAGTAAGGGAGTACTTTGAAAAACAAACCCCACAGTGATGGAAGGTGTGTCAATGGGACACAGAAGTAACAACAAAGAAAATAGGATAAAATAAATATCCATGAAGCCACATCGATATAAGTAAGTGATTGAATCAATGATGGAGCAGAACAGAATAGACTAATCTCTCATGCTGAGGAATTCCAAATAATTTATGTAGAGAAGGAGGAGGTGGAAAATAATTCCCTACTCTCTAATTTGGGGTTGGATTAGTTACTTTCTTCTAAAGAGTGTAGTAAGGGAAGGCGGAGAAAAGAGTAACTTTACATTAGAGAGGCCTGGCAAATGGCACTTCAGTCCGGCGACCAAGGTCAATGTCGGCAGTGATAAGTTATAACAGTACGATGTACCCTTCATATAAAATAGCGAGAATGGCACTGTACCTCTGTGATTTTTTCTCCCCAGCTCCTAGCCCTAGTGTAATCACATGAAAGCATCAAATGCCCTGCAGTAAGGGGCATCCTATCGAATATCTGACTAGCACAACTCAAAACTGCCAAGATATCAAAAACAAAAAATCTGAGAAGCTGTCACATTAGCAACTCAAGATGACTAAATGTAATGTGCTCTCCTGGATGGGTTCCTGAAACATAAAAAAGACATTGTGTATAATAGGTAAGAACCAAGGAAATCTGGCTTCCAACATGCTTGGACTTTAGTTAATACAAATGAATCAATGATGGCTTACTACCTGTGACAACTAAGACGTGAAAACAGGAAATAATACCAGAAGTATATGAGAACTCAAATGTGCCGTTCGTGATTCTTCTGTACATCTAAAATTACATAAAATAAGTTTTTTAGAAAAAAGTTTGCTGCATCTTTTGTACTTAATGGTAAGCCGGTAGTAAGATTGGATGATGACATGCTTTCCCTTCTAGAGGCTGTACAGGTTTTCTCTAGTTTGCAAGCAGCAGACATCTGCTTTGACTAATTTGCACAGAAAAGAAATTTATCATAGGGCGTTGGGTAGCACAACAAGTCCAAGAGAGTACGTAAAACCAGACTTGGAGAGTATGCAGCTGGAACAGTGCTGGAAGCCAGGCTGCAGACCTGCCCCTGTGGAGACCCCACTGTTGCTGCCACGTTCCCACACATCATCTCTTACACTGCCAGCCCTCTGATGCTAAATTCAGAGGCAGCCACCAGATTTGCCTCCTCGGGAGGCCTCTGTGGCTACCATAGCTACCAAAATTCTTGCTGGGATATCCTCTGTGGAATCCCTCCTTCTCTGCTTCATTTGCTTACTGTAATTCACATCAGAGCGAGCCGGAGACCAGATCAGCACTCTGCCTGGTCCAAGGGATAACCAGACATGAGTGACTTCCGTTGTCAGTTTCTATCAGGAGAAGAGGGAGAAAACCAGGACTGAGCTCAAGGTTGTGAGCAATTGGTGTTTCCTGTCATGTACAGCACAGGCAAACCCAGATGATGGGCTTAATGTACTTAAAGAAAATGGAAAATGGCACTGTTGGAGAGAAATAAGTATCTGAGATATGAAGATCTAGATGATCAACTGTATTCTGCTGAACCAACCTCAGATGGGACCAATACATTTCTTAATAAAACTGCTCCAGACAAAACTTGCAGGGAGTTACGCTGAAGATAGCAATCCTTTTGTTTTCTTTAGGTTGGAGTATCCTATCTGTGGCACTTCGTAAAGAGAACTATCATCATTCGGAATTCACCTCCACTGAGCTGCGGTCCACTGCCTGTTTAGGTGGCAGAGATGTACACTTCATTGTGCTTAGCAAAAAGTACAGGAGCAGGGAGAACAGAGGTGTGTAATTGGAGAACTCAGATTTTGAGTGTGATCTGCCGCTTTCTCAAGTTTATAACATTGAGAAAGGTTCATTTTGGAACCTTAGCCATTCACACTCTTCTTTGTGTGTGCTCACATGGTAGCTCTACTGGAGCACTCTCTGCTCAGTCCCAGAATTATCTGCTACCACAGACACAAACCCACTGCACTATGTCCTTCTCACCCAGCGCTGGATCCCACTGTGTGCACTCAGGGTTGTCTGAGTGGATGTATGCAGAAGGTGAGTGACAGAGTTATGTGCTCTGTAGAGTGCCTGCAGTCAATAAGAATTGCTAGTGAGAAGCTTTTGTGAACCTGAAATCATTTATTGAGAGAAAGAAAGCTTCTGTCTAAGGGACAGAAGAGATCCTGAGCGGGTTGCCAGGGACTCTGTCATTTCTAGGGACTTTTATAGAGTTCTGAAATCAAAGAGAGATGGATTTTCTGTCTTTTGTTATCAGCTCAAGTCTTGGAGGTAATAGCTCTTCTAAGTCACAGACTTTCTTTTGTTTAAGTGAGGCCAATAATAAGGTAGAATTAATGAGTTGCCCCAAGGAAATTTCCACCTCCCCTCTCTTCTCACTTTTACAGAGAATAAAAAAATTAAAGACCAGTCAGGCATGGTAGCACATGCCTGTAATCCTAGCACTCAGGAGGCTGAGGCAGGAGGATCGTTACAAATTCAAGACCAGCCTGGGCTACAAAGTGAGCTCAAGCCCAGCCTGAACTGCATAGCAAGATCCTGTCTCAAAAAGACAAAATAAATAAATAAAATAAAATAAATACCCTGTTCCTTAGCCTCTCTTCTAGCTAGCAGTAATCTTATATTATCATTTTGGGCCAATGCTGTCAGAGAAGGAAGATGAAGAAAAGATACTCCTTCCATAATAAGAGATAAGCACAGGAAAGAATGGCTCACACATGCATAGTCTCTACTCTGTTTCTTGTCTTTAAATGTGGATGTGAGGCCCAATGAGTGTCTCCCAACAGTGAGGAAATAAGTCCAAAGAAGAGTGGCAGAGAAGAAGGCTGTAATCCCGGAGACCATTATTGGACAGTTGAGCTGAGGCCAGCAACCAAGCTCCTCCACCTGCTGTTCCACTGCTGGCTGGGATTTTGTTACATAGAACTTAAAGGATCATAACCAATAAACTTGTCTACAGGGTGGTTGTGGAGACTAATTATAACCACCCATGTGTGGTGAGTGCTTAATACATGAGAACTCACTGCTGTTGCTGTGGCTGATAGTCCTATCCTCAGGAGCTCAGAGTAGCTGAGAAGGCAGGAAAGAGGTGAGAGGAAGAGGAAGATGTGAGGGAGGAAAGAGCAGAAAGGAAAAGGATTAGAGGAGGTGATGCAGGAGGCAAAGAATGCAGAACAAAAGGGAAAGAGTGTGGAGGGGTTAAGTCGGGTCATTGGAGAAAGGAAAGGAGACATAGAGAGGTGACAAACCCTCCCCCCGCTCCTGCCCCATGAATTGAAGTAGGATAGTAAAGAACTCAGCCAAAAGTTGACATAAGAGCCAGGCGTGGTGGCACACGCCTTTAATCCCAGCACTCCGGAGGTTGAGGTAGGAGGAGCGATGTGAGTTCAAGGCTGGTCTGAACTACATAGTGCGACCCTGCCTCGAAAAACTAGGGCTGGAAGTTTGGCTCAGTGGCTTAAACACCTGCCTGGTAGGCACAAAGTTGTGAGTCTGATCCCAAGTGCCATCAAAAAAAAAAAATTGATGTAAGAAAAATAAAATGACATTTCTTGTACACCTGGGGTTCTAGATTGAGACCCATACGTGCTAAACTGCTCTGCAGAGCTTCTGGGAGCATTTACAAAAGTAATACATGTGAAAAGGTCCAGCACATGGCAAGCGTTTAACAAATCTTTGCTGGATCAAACTGTATCAAGTGAAAATTGGCAGACACAGAAGGGGCCCAAGGACCTAGCTCCCTCCACTCCTCTTCATCCTACCGGAGTGGATCAGCTGGCCAGGAATTTGAGAGCCCACACTTCTCAATTGAAAAGGGGAGTCAAAAAGATCCAAGTTTTCTTACAAAACACAGTGCTGAATATAACTTTAAAAAAAAAAATACAAACCTATCTCTGCAGACCCTGGTGACTTTTTAAAACCAGATTCTGCAGTGCAAGGAAGTACCATTTAGTGAGAAAAAATGCCATTGGTGATGCTAATCAGATGTAGGTTTTACTCCAGGTAACAACAAACCAGAATGGATTAAGACAAAACGGTTGTGAAATTCACCCTGGGGACATTTGAATATAGACTTGTTATTATTAATTTTCTTAGTAATGATAGTATCTGGTAATATAGGAGTATGATCTTATTCTTAGGAGATTGTCTTAGTCTTCTCACACTTCCATAACAGAAGCCCATAGTCTGGGTGGCTTAAAAGAAAAAACTTATGTTCTCACAGTTCTAGAGACTGGATGGAAGTCCAGGATCAGAGTACCTGTGTATTTGGTTGTGGTTTATAGATGGCCACCTTCTCACTGTGTCCTCACATGGCAGGAAGAGAGTGCAAAAGCTCTCTGGTTGTCTCTTTTAGGATGCTTATTCCATTATAAAAATTCCACTTCTGTGACCTTGCGTAAACCAAATTCCTTCTCCAAGACCCCACCTTCAAACACTGGAGATTAAGCCTTCAGCACATGATTTTGGGGAAGATGTAATTGAGTCCATAGTGGAGATGTATGCTGAAATATATAGGCATGAGGAGTCCTGATGTCTGGAAATTATTTCCAATGATTTGCAGAAAAAAAAAAAGAATGAAGAAATGAAAATATGAAACAAATGTGAAAAAATTTAAGGAATAGAAAAACAAAATAAATGTGGAAAAATATGAAAGTAGATATAAACTCATTGAAACTGGCAAGTTTGACTTGTTCATTTATGTGTTTCCCTTCATTCACCCATCACTTCCTGCCCAAATCCATTCACAGTCTGCCTGATACAAGGTGGACATTCAATATGTGTGTTGGACTAATGTTAAAAAATAAAGTTCTTCCTATCTGCTAATATCCGAATAAGTAAAAGTACAGACACAGCCTTAAGCCATTTGCTAAGGAACACCCACAATTAATTTATTTCTTACATAGGTGTAGTTTAAAATCTTAATATTGTCTTTGTCACAAAGTTAAGTATCAAACAAGAACCCACTTATTCTGAGCCCCAAGATGCTCCAACCTGCCCTTTAACCTCCAAAAACATTGCTCTCTGAGCCTGCCACACCCCTCCCCACTCTGGGTGCCTGAAGCTCTCACTGGAAGTCTCTGCCAAGTCAGGACTAGGGAGCAAACTCTGTGGACAGGGCATTTTGATGGAAAACCACACACATGTATTTTATGCATTTAAAATTGATAATGTAATATATTTATTTGAACTAACTTGTAAAGCTTGAAATAACAAAAACATTACTCAGGAAGCAGAACAATGCACTCTAGTATATCATTTAAGAATGAGACATTTTTAAAACTCTAAGCACTTTTGGATTTTTAAGGGTCCTTTCACCATGTTGTTTTTGCCTTTGGAGCCAACTGACCATGGCCTGAAACCATGCGCCAAAATAAACCTCTTCCCCTTTAAGTGTGTGCTCCAGGTATTTTCTACCAGTGACAGGAAGCATTGAGAAAGTAACTAAGGCAGCATTGTATTTATGAATGCTTACCGTGTAGCAGGCAGTTTAGTTGTCATAACAAGATTATGAGATTGGTGCCCCCATTTTACACATGAAGAAGTTGAAGCTAAGAGAGGGCATGGCACCTACCCATGATCACATAGTTAAGAAAGGTAGAACCAGAGCTGGACCCCACATCTGTTCACCTCAAATGCCCAAACTTGTATCTGCAGCTCTACACCCCCTCCTACTGTGTTTTTCTTTACAGAAACAAGAGGCTATCACATAATCCCCTATTGCTGGACTATTATATTACTTTCAGCTTCTATTCATTTTCCACTGCTGCTTTAGCATAAATAAAACAAAATAAAACAAAACAAATGAGCTTAGTGAAGGCTTAAAACAACAGTGACTTCTGGGAAGATGGCAGAACAGTAAGCAGCAGAGTAAACAGCCTCTCTGACAGATACAGTCCAGATGCTGGAATATAACGTCATGGGGAAGAAAAGAAGGAAGGAAGTGGGTCCCCTGGGCCCAGGAAGAATCTAAAGTCAGAATTGAAGCCCACAGAAAGAGTAAAAAAGGAAAACTTAAACACAGAAGAAGGCAGTAGCTGGCGGCCCCTTCACCCAGAGCCAGACCCATTGTACAAGAGGAGCTGTTGGAACCTGCAGACACACAATCAAGGTGACATGGTGGCAGTGACCCTGGAGGCCTCTGCCAAGAGGCAGCATTGGAGGGAAGCAGCAGTGAGGGAAGTAGCAGTGAGGGAAGCGGTGGACCTGGAAGACTGCACTGGCTGGCTGTGAGTGCAGAGGACTCGGTTCTCCCATGGAAGAGAGTGATTGGCCAGGAACCATTTTGGAATTGGGCTGAATAAGCCTAGAACCAGAACTGCTGCTGGCTTTCTCCAGCAGCTCTTATCGGGGTGCAGACATGTGGAAATTGCTCAGACTGAGCCCCAACCCCGTGCTCATGCTAGCACCATTGTGGAGTTTCCCTGGGGGTAGCCAGCTGGGTCTGAAAGCTGCAGCCAGCACCGCCCCCATGCACGTTCCAGGGGTGGAAGTGGAGGATCCTGCTGGTGACTAGCCCAGGTACTCAGTTGGCAGCAGCCCCACCCCCACACGTACTCCACCAGCCATCAGAGAGCCAGCACAGGTTGGGAAAAGCAGCAGACAGCCCTGCACTAGCGCACCCAATGGCCACCATTAGATGCCCACAGCCAGCACTGTCTAGAAGAACCAAACAGTCTCACTTCAAAGAAATTGTAGCCAATGTGGAAAGTGCCTGGGACCCCAGTACCCATTTGCCCAGAAGAACCCAGGAATATGTCAAGACGAAGAAGTAAAAAGCAGTCCCTGGCCTCTAATCTAAGCAGAGCAAGTCCAAGAGATGCAAACATGGAAGAGATTGGGAGTTGCACACCTGAAGTTTCTGAAGTGATGGCAACTGAAATAAAGAAACAAATTCATGAGGCTATCAAAAAATTAGAACAGAAATACTAACTCAGGTAAAAGAAGAACTGAAAAACATGATAAAAGAATTGCTAAACATCTCTAAAGAATACATAGATGAAAAATGGAGGAGGGTAGGAAAATGAGGGAAACCTTGAATGAACAATACAAAAAAGATTTAGAATACATGAAACAGATTCAAAGAGATATCCAGGAAATTAAAGACTCCATTGAAAGCTGGCAAAACCACTTGAAAAAAACTGAAGACAGACTTTAAAATCTTGAAGATAGGTTTGCAGCTTGTGATCACAAAAGGAAAGACTTCTTAAAAATTACAAGGAACCTGGAAATAACAATTCAGCAGCAGCAAGACAACCCAAAGAAGCATAACTTAAGAATGAAAGATGTGAGTGAAAAAGCAGGGGTCAACACAAATGACATTAAAAGTCTATTTACAGAAATAATATCAGAAAACTTCCCAAGCATGGGAAAAGGAAGTGACATTCAGATAGGTGAAGCATATAGAACTCCAGCTAGCCATAACCAAAATAAATCTACACCCAGACATATAATAATCAAGATTCCAGAAATTCAACACAGAAACAGAATATTAAAAGCTGTTAGAGAAAAGAAACAGATCACCTATGAAGGAAAACCCATCAGAATCATTATAGACTTCTCAACACAAACCATCAAGTCAAGAAGAGCTTGCTGTGAAGTATTTCAAGTCCTGAAAGAAAACAACTTCCAACCCAGATAGATGTACCCTGCAAAACTGTCTTTCAAAATTAACAGAGAAACAAGACACTTCCATGAAAAAGAACAACTGAAGGAATTCATGACCACCAAGCCAACCCTGCAAAGAATACTGAAGGACATTCTAGAAAGAGATAAAAAAAAAAAAAGAGTCCACAGCTCCAGGAACAGTGGCAGAGGAGTATCACCGAGCAGGGTAGACAACTGAATGGAGAGGAAAAGTAGGCAGCCAGTGGCAGGAAAATAGCATGGCAGATATGAGGCAGTGCATGTTTGGCCTTAACCATTAATGTAGATGGCCTCAATTCACCAATAAAAAGAAATACAGGCAGAGTGGATCAGGAGACAGGATCCATCAATATGCTTTACATAAGAAACACATTTAATGCGAACGGGGGTTCATAGACTGAAAATCAAGGAGAAAGAACAATGATCTATGCATCAGGGAACTAGAAAGAAATGGAAGTAACTTGACCATTAGCTGCAGAGTGGACAAGAAAGACATGGCATTTTTATATGATGGAAAGCTAGTCAGCTATAAAGAAAAATAACCTCGAGGTTCTTGTAGGTAAATGGATACAACTTGAGATCATGCTCATGGATGAAATGATTCAGAGTCACATGGGTGAACATTGTGTTGCCTCCATAGTATAAAAAACTAAAGGAGTTAGTGGGATCCAAAATACACAATGCATATTGTGAAAGTGAAAGTGAAAGGGAAGGAAATGTCTAAAAAGAAGAGGCAGTGGCCATTGTTAATCTATTATCATGATTTATATCCCTTATAGTTTTCATTGTTCTATTTAGTTTTGTTTTACTCTGTTTCAGTTCGTCTAATTTTATTATATTTGATGGCATGGACTGTTATTTCAAAGATAACAAAAATATATTATGATAGCCATTGTTGATTTCCTATCATTTTGTTTTGAAGTCCTGTATTGCTTTCATTGTTTTGTTTTGAGTGATTTTATTCTATTTTGATTTGTTTGAATGTATTATGTCTGATGATAGATATATATACTTAGAAGATAACAAGAGGCATTATGGTAACCACTGTTGTTTTACTATTGTTTTGAAGTTCTGTACTGCTTCCATTGTTTTTTTTTATTGGTTTTATTCTGTGCTATTTTGTTTGATTTTATTACACCTGATGGTATGCATGTTTATTTTGAAGATAACAAGAGGCATTATGATAGCCATTATTGATTTCCTTTTATCTTTTATTGAAGTCAAGTACCATGTTCATTGTTTTGTTTTGATTGACTCTATTCTGTTTTATTTCATTTGGTTTTATTCTCTTCAAAATAAAAAAATACACAATACACATTGTGAAAGTGAAAGGGGAGGAAGTGTCTAAAAAAGGAAAGCAGTGGCCATTGTTAATCTATTATCATGATTTGAATCCCATATTGTTTCATTGTTCTGTTTAGTTTGGTTTTATTTTGTTTTGGTTTGTCTAATTTTCACCATATGCTTTTATTCTTTGTTTTGATTGGTTTTAGTCTGTTTTCTATGATTTGATTTCAATATGTGTGAAGGTACGAACAGCTATTTTGAAGAAAGCAAGAGACATTATGGTAGCTATTGTTGATTTCCTATTGTCTGGTTTTGAATGCTTTCATTCTTTTGTTTTGATCGATTTTATACTATCTCATTTTGTTTGAATTTATTGTGTGTGAAGATATGGACAACTATTTTGAAGAAGACAGGAGACATTATGGTAGCCACTATTGATTTCCTGTTGTCTTGTTTTGAAGTCCTGGGTTGCTTGCATTGCTTTGTTCTGATCTGCTTTGTTCTATTTTAGTTTGTTTGTTTTGTTTTACTTTATTCTCTTTAAAATAAAAAAAATTTAAAAATTAATTAAGAAGCCCCACATATTTATTCTCCTACAGTTCTGGAAGTCAGATTTCTAAAACTGAGTCTCATGGGACTGAAATCATGGTGTCAGTAGGGCTGGTTCCTTCTGAAGCCTCCAGGGGAGAATATGTTCTTTGCCTCTTCCAGCTTCCAGAGAACGCCCATATCTCTCAGTATGTGGCCCCATCAATATAATCTCTACTTCGACGGCCTGCTCTGCTACCCCTTACCCCTTTCTTACTCAGACTCTTGTGATAATAGTGTGCCAACCTAGATAATTCAAGATATCCAACTTAGTTACATCTGCTAAGTTGCTTTCACCATGTAAGATAGCATATTCACAGATGCCAAGGATCAGGACATGGACAACTTTGAGGGATCATTACCATCCAGTCTTCCTACCAAAAGTGCTACACAGGAATCACTGAATGTCCTCTGAGGCACCCGCACTGCACACCTCAGGCCCCATCAGTGATGACCTTCTGTCCATTCTGACACTCATATTGGGAACTAACCAATCCTATTGCCTGCTGGTTTGTAACAACCTCAGCCTGTGCAAAAGGAGGGCAAGCAGATGGTGTGAGTGCTACACCCACCCCAGGGGAGTAGCCTGCCTGCCTGCTTGCTTGCTTTTTCTTTCTTTTTCTTTCTTTCTTCCTTTCTTTCTTAGCAAGATAGATACAAACCATAACAATTACCAATATTCATTCTACTGGCTCTCTTCCTATAGAAACACTGTATCAGTCAGGCTATACTAGATAAACAGATATAACACAAGATATACAAAAATATAACAAATTACAGGATGGGCTTAAAATAGTAGGCCACCAAATTGGAGAGGAGTTTGCAGAGGGTGTCTGCATGCTGGAGATTGAAGGGTCCAGCCCAAGCGCTGGAGCTTACTGTAGTGCCCTACGCAAGTCTGCACCAGGAGGCTGATGGGTCCAGGTTAGAACGTTGAAGAATCTATGACAGAAGACTGAAGAGTCCCAGGTGGAAACTGAACAGTCTGTGCCAGAAGCCAGGAGATGACATCCAAGCTGAAGGCGAAGACTGGAGCTCCTCCGAAGAACCAGCAATCAGTCAGTCCTTCTTCATTTGCCTTTCATCGTATGCAGGCTACTCCCCTGAGGTAGGTGTAGCACTCACACCATCTGCATGCCCTCCTCTTGCACAGGCTGAGGATGTTACAAACTAGGGACCCTGGCCCCTTGCTGAATCAGCTAGGTAACTTCTGACCTTCTCAAATTGACACAATGAACAATATCCTAGAAGGGTAAAGGCTTGTCCTCTATATCCCAGGACGTAGAGCTGCTGAGTCACTTAGCTAAGCTTCTACGCGTCTCTTGTTGACACAATATATAAACCATAACTAACATTAATACATACCTTATTACAAGGGTAATAATTGCAGTCATGAGCTCCAGGTCCTCATAACCTGATCACCTCACAGAAGGCCCATCTTAATAATATCATTGTGGGGATTTCGTTCCAACATATCAACTTTAGAGTCCAATATTCAGGTCATAGAAAGAGAAGTCAACAACTACTACAACTTTGTTGTCCCATAAGTAATAATAATAACCTTTCACTAATAACATCTCATCTTGTACCCAAGCCTTCACCCTTTCCTCTTACAACAAACTAAACCTAGGGCAAAAACACTTAAACTTCTTCATTAAATATAGCTCTCTTCCAGTCTCTTCCAACTTTGTATAGTCTCTCTAAGGTATGTCCTCAGTTAATTTAAATTAGAATCCATAAAGTCTTATGTTTCCCACTTGGCTTCTCCCCTCCTATTCATTTCCAAGAAGGTATCAGGAGAGAGATAGAAACAGTGACCTTCAGTCCTTATTCTCCTGTTCAGGTCATAATCTCATCCTACCTGGCCCTGAAGGGGGTCAGGGATAACTAAATTCCTTCCATAAACTGAAGTGCCAAAAGATACTTTGCAACTTTCTCTGGGTTTACCTCTAATCCATTGGTCAAATATTCTCCTAGTGGTTCCTCATCACCCACCAGCCACAGGGGAATTCTTGATCACTACCTAAGAATCAGGATCCATTCAGGAGCACTATCTCTGCCCCTTCTATCCAGACCTCTCACCTCCTTAGGGCTGTGTTGCAGTTTAAATCTAGAATGTCCCCCAAAATTCTCATGTGTGTGGAGGGTGATTCCGTCCTGGGGGCACTGTGTTCAACAGTGGATTTATCTGCCCATGAGTTCAACTGGAGAATATACTGCTGGGAGGCACGGACTAGTTGGAAGAGACCAGTCACTCGAGGCATAACCTAGAAGGGTATATCTCACTCCCCACCTCATATCTTTGCTCTCTGTTTTCTGATTGCTGTGATGTGAACAGATTTCACCATCCAGGTCCTTCCACCATGCTATTTCTGCATTGGAACTTGCCGACTATGGACTGACACTTCTGAAACTCTGAGCTAAAATAAAGCTGATCTCCTTCAATGGGTATCAGACATTGTCTCACTGACAAAGACAATGACTGAGATGGGTTGCTTTGCCACTGCTGTGCCATATTAGACCTGGTGCCACACTGAATGTAGACTTTTCTAATATCTTTAATTCCTTCAAACTCAAAAGATGCTATCTTCTCCATGCACTTCCTCTGAGTTTCACACCAAAGGTGGCAGTGTATAAATCAGTTATTGCCTCACTGATGCTGCATTACAAGCCACATCAAAACTCAATGGCTTCCAAAACCAAGCATTTATCTTTTTCACTTATAGATCTGTCATTTGGCTGGAACAGCTCTACTTCAGACTGCAAATCAGCTGGAGCTGGCTCTCAGTCCAGACTGGGTTTAAATTTTCTTCACATAACCAATTGTCCCAGCTGCCAGAGACAAATTTTTCTCACTGAAGGTCAAAAATCACAAGAAATCACAGGAAATTCATTGCCCTCCCAAAACTTCAACTCAGATTCCAATCCCACTGTTTTAGCTTATCACTTGGCCAAATCCAACATCCGTGAACAAGGGAACTGTGTTCATTCTGTGTCCTGTGATGTCATAACATCAAAGGGAAAAGTGACGCTCAGCATTTATTAGAATGTCAAAACAGAGAGAAGTTACTTGCTACAGCGTGGATCCTAAATATCTCCCAAAGGCCCATGTATTCAATACTTGGTCTCTAACTTGACTTTGTTGGAGGTGAGGGAGTAAGAGGTGGAATCCAATTGAGAGTTTAGACCATTAGAAGAATACCCCCTTATAGGACACTCATATGTTTATCATTTTCCCTTTGCCTCCTGGCCCCCATGAGGGCAGCTTCCTCCACTATGAACTTCATCATGAATGATGTACCACCTCACCACAAGTCCAAAAGCAATGGGAACAACAAACTATGAGCTGAAACTTCCTAATCTGTGTGCCAAAATGAACTTTTCCTGTTTGTTTTTAATTTATTTAAGCAAAAAAAAAAAAAGACACATATAACAAAGACAAAAAGCAAAAGAGACAAACAAACGACTAGAGTAAATGCACAACAGTAACACTGCAGGTTTACAAAACAGGATGATAGAAACTTGACAATGGTTGCAATATTGCATATCATTATCTTTAAAATGGTTGTTTACATTAACAGATATAGACATGTAAAATTGATCTAATCATATGAATATTAATTGTTCTTTCTCAATAATGAATACATTCAGCAGTGTGCTTGTTTTAGTTATCTTACATATACATATAAACAGATTTATATCTTTTCCTTTTCCCTTCCCTCTTTCCCCTTTTTTCTTACCTTTCTTGCTTTAAATTGATTATCTTAGGCATTTTCTTCCCAGGGGACTCTTGAGAGTTCCCCAGAGAGAAAAATGACCTCTGAGAAGTTTTAAAAGAAGGGCAATGAAGAACCAAATGGCTCAAAAAGAAGGGCATCCTGGCAAAAAGCTGCCAGTTCTGAAAAGGGACCAAGAAGTGACGTGGCATGCACTGAGTCACAAAAGCCTGCGGTGAAGGGACACGCACCTAGAAAGGTAGCTTACAGCACAGAGAATTTTGCAAGTCAGACTAAGATCCTAAAGGTTGGACTTCATGCTAGAAGCCACAGACAGTCTGCGATGGGCTCCAGACCAAGGAATAATGCTGTGCAGGTTGGGATACACAGAAGTCACAAGACTAACAAATAGGGAGGCAAACAAGGGTTCCTCATCCCCAAAGCAGCCTGTCTCCATGAGATTCTCCCCGTTCTACTTTCAGCAATGCAAAGTTCCAATGCCAAAGAATCTTCCTCTAGCTCATGTCGAGTCCTACCACTAGCTCCTCACCTTAGTGATAAAAGAAGAGAAGGGATGGCTGGCTCCTCCTTCAACAATGCTAGGAAGAGAAACTTCCCCCTCTGGTGTGACCTACTTACAAAGCCTAGATGGTTTGTAGACCAACCATATAAATTCCTAATCTTTATCATATTTATTTGAGTTAGTGACTAGGAATGTGTGAACAGCATATAAATTTATAGTCAGAAAATATTAGCTTCTACACACTACAACTCTGTCCCCCAATCGCTCCTTTATATTCAGATTGTTTTCCCATTCCATCATTTGTGATCAGAGTTTTCATCACAGACAGATCTTTACAGGTCAGCTCTAGACCTGGGATTTATTTGTGCTCATAAACAAAACCTCGATATTAATCACAAACTATTTCTGATTCTTGGTTAACGGTCTTAAACATCTTGTGTCTCAGGGGACTCTTTGCCCTGTCATATGAAGATGATGTTTCAAGATTTATATTTCCCCAAAGAAGCAAGTAGATCATAAAACCTAATGTATTCCGTGATTTGGAATGATAATTTCACCAAGAAGTGAGGGAATATTTCACTGTGGATCTTTATAACATCCATGTAAGTTGTTAATATACTACTTCCCTTTGAATATGCATGCAGCTTCTGTTTATGGAATGGCTCATACACCCAGGAGGGGCTATGGACAGGTCATGTATTGGGGACTGGTAGTGAGGACAAAGCAATGAATGTCTCCCTGACTTGGGGAAAGAGGGTAATGAATGGAGATAGAAAGCAAGAGGCTATCAAGAAAAGGCTATCAGTCAGAGGCAGTGTACTGAAACCTAGAGGGCAGAGAGCTTTGTCTAGGAGAAGGAAGCAGCATCAGGGCCCAGAGTGAATACTATGTGACCACAAAGATGTCTGTCCCTGGAGGTTTGGTGGAGATGGGCAGAGCAATATGCAAAGCCCATATATTCGTCAGTTTTCCCTCATTATAACAAGTAGCTGAGATATTCAAGGAAAGGTTTTTTTGACTTACAGTTGTGTAGGTTCCAGTCCATAAGCAATTGGCCCCATTCTTTTGGACTTGTGGGGAGAAAGTACATCACAGAAGTAGTGTACGGTGGAGAAAATCACTCCCCTCACGACCAGGAAGCAAAAAGGAAGAGGAAGGGTTGAGGCTGCACAATCACTCTAATGCACGCTCTCAGTGACCTAAACACTTCCCACTAACTAACTCTGCCTCCTAAAGGGCCTTGTAATACCACTCTTGGGGCCAAGCCTTTAACACATGGGCCTTTGGGAAACATTCAGTACAGAAACCGTAATAACCCAGACGCATAGAGATTAAGATGCATAGGAAAATGAGGCAAGGCACAGGGAAGCTTCTAGAATGGAGAAGGATTATTTAACCAACATTTTCTGAGTATTTTTTTTTTACCATAGTTCTGCACTTGAATTATTCCTAGCCAAGTAACAGAGACAAAGAGACATTTAAGGAAGGGTCTTAAAAGAACACCAATTAGAAGCAAAAGAGAAGAAAACTTCCCCTCTGCCCCTTGGGAGTAATCTCAGAAAGCATATCATGGCATCATAGTATTCATCCTATTATACTGTGGTTAGTTGTCTTTAAAAACAGAATTTGAATGCCTGCACATTTCCTTCCTAGCAAGGTGGCCTAGAGCCTTGCTCACTTCTTCATGCCCCCGTTCTCGTAATTACAGTAAAATGTAGGTGACAATATGACCCAGTCTCTCAAGATCATTATAAATCAAAACAGAATAATGTATTCTGTTTCAGCATTCAGAAATGTGGGAGGAAGTCAGTCTATGTTGGTCTTCACTATTATTCTAAGTGGTGACAGCCTAAAAACCTTCATGTCAGGCTTTATCTGAAGTCAAAATGAGGCCATTAACCTCTCTGAACAACAGAGCAATGGGATCCAGCCTTTCTATTAGAAAGCAGCCTGAAGGGACTGTGCTATTGTCACATCCAGGAACTAGGAAAGGAAGGCTATGTGACCCTGGGAGGAACTGTGCCTCTGTGCAGCCCAGGGAAGGAGGTGATAGGAGTGGAGGTACCAGGGGATGAGAAGGAGAGAATCACAAGTGCAGGTGGCAAAAGTAGGACAGATGCTGCAATGTCACAATTTCACTCTCAAACTAACCCATTGTCTCCACACTCTGCACTTCACAGGGGAGAAAGCAGGGGCAGCATCACCAGTTTGCATGTATGCATATCTGTGTGTGGATGCATAATTTTTTAGAGAAGAAAGAATATTCTGAAACTCTAATTAATTTCCTCACATCAATCCCAATACTGGAGTGATAAGATTAAATATGGTTTGATCATCTGTGTGTCCATTTATCCATCCATCTACTCAGCCACCCATCTGTCCACTCACACTGTGTCTATTAGCCCTGGACCACAGAAGAAACTCAACAAATATCTGTTGAGCAAAGGAAGAAATGTGAATGCCAAAAAGATTTGAAGGATGTGAGATTTAACTTAGAATTCTTTGAGGCAATGCAGTATTAGAAAATAATCTTCTTTTCAGTTATTTTGATGGATAATTCAGGCAATAATTTAGAAAATAAATTCTACTGCTTTAATTCCTTTCCAAATCAAATCAATAGATCTTACAGGCAAGACAGGACCTCAGAGCATTTTATCCATGACTGGCAGGCATGCATATCAATACAACTTCTTCAGGTAATTTGCACACCACCTCAAACTGAGAAAGGTACATACCCAGTAATTCCACTTTCAGGATTTCAGCCTTTAGATATGCTGGTCCAAGTGTAAAATGACATCTTACAAAGGTATTCATGGAAATATCATTAATATTAAAAATGAGAATCAAGGAGCCGGGCATGGTGGCACACACCTTTAATTCCAGCACTTGGGAGGCTGAGGCAGGGGGATCGTTGTGAGTTCAAGACCAGCCTGGGCTACAAAGTGACTTCAAGGCCAGCCTGAACTGCATAGTGCGACCCTGTCTCACAAAATAGGGCTGAGGATTTAGCTCAGGGGCCTAAGTGCCTGACAGGTGTGAGGTTGTGAGTTCAATCCCTGGTACCAAAAAATAAATAAATAAATAAATAAAATAAAATGTCCAATGACAGGGGACCAGGGAGACGATAGCATACCCATACCATGGCATACTGTCCAGTTGTTTTTAAATAAAAGAAGCTTTTAGCATTTTACTGGAAGTGATCTCCATGATATTCCCATAAGTGAAAAAAAGGCATGCGAGCATATGTAACTTACGTTTTTGGGCTATTCCTGTAAGAATGCAGAAGACAGTGGTAAGAGGTTACTCTGAATTGGGGGACAGAAGTGGGAAACTGACTAGCTTCCTGTATACATTTTTGGAGATAATTTGCCTTATTTTAAAAACTAAACCATTTTAATTTCAAAAACCAAATAATAGAGAAAGTCTTGTAGTGACAAAACAAAACTCCTTTGCCCTATCATTCTCTATCCCTGGTCCCACTCCTCGGTGAAAATCACATTTAATGCTTTCGCTTTTATTCTCAATTGGTTATCTCAAATAATAGGTTAATCTAGCTATTTCTTGGATCAATAATTTTCCATATTGTTGATTGGTCTTCTTTTCTAATAGTCGAGGACTCAAACCCCAAACTCTCCTTCTTGCCCTCTTTAATATAGATATATCATGTATTAGTCAAGATACAGCAGGTAATGCTACAGTAACAAGCAATCCTAGACCTCAGTGGTTTCTATCAAGGCAGGTTCATTTTTCACTCATGCTACATGTTTATTGAAGGTCCATTGGGAACAGGGAGAGACAGAATCTATATATTGTAATCATTCAGAAACCAAAGTTGAGGGAACAGACATCATCTTCCCCAAACACAGTCATCATCCAAAAGGAAGGGTGATCAAACAGCAATGAAATGCTCATCTAGGAGGTAATTTGCATCTCTTAGGTACACAAAGCAATGCCCAGAACTAATCCCCACTGGTTCTGTCCAACCACAAAAAATATCCAGAACAAAGAAGAGTGGAGATATCTAGGCAAGCAACATTAATGTGCAACACATTTGCAACTTGACATAAAAGAGACCAACCTCAATTTCTTGATACATTAACTTTATGCATGTATTTATTGATTGCCCATTTAGGAAGGTGGGATTGTTATCACTATCAGTCACTTCCTTTCCATCTTTTCTCCACATATTATTTGCTGCAGAGCCAAGCAGGGTGCTGCAAATGAGTTCCTTTTTTGTGTATCTAGTGTTACAATCTCATGCCACCTGGGGTTCAGATGGATTTTCCCACACTTTATATTTGCACCAAAATTTAAAAATCAATGAGAGGATTGGAAGGCAAAACTAAAGAAATATGGGTCACCCAAAGGACCAGTGGGCCATGGCTGCCACAAAAGGATCATGTGCCTGCAGGGAGGGAGTGCAGCCTCCGATGGCTGCTGATGAGGACGTCCAAAGCCTGGCAAGCAATGGTTGCTGCAGAGCTGACCGTGGAGCCTCAGGGACAGGCCTGGGTACCAGCCAGATGCCTGGTCCTTCCCTTGGATTAAGGTGTCTGTCATAGTTCCTCGAATACACCATAAAAGTCAGCAACAGCCAAAGAGCAGTATGTTTTGGGTTTTTTGTTTGTTTGTTTGTTTGTTTGTTTTTAGTGGCTTTAGAACCAGCATGGCTGTCTATGTTTATTACAACAGGTTTGGAGGGAAGAAGTGGTTAGAGATTACCTAATCCAACATCCCCATTCCACAGAAGAGAAAGTCAAGGCCCAAAATCTTGCCGAAGCATATGCTTCCAGGTCTCTTGTGCACTAGGGGTTACTCTTCAGCCTCCTAGCGACTCCCCATCTCAGTGATCTCTCTCCCTGCCACTGCTTTCCATGTCAAAGCAGCATGGAGGGGTCTGAAGACTGAGAGACGCAGAAAGGACAGCTGGAAGGGCACAGAGAGCTCCCATCCACCTGCCCACTGCACAGAGCAAGGCAAACTTTTGCGTTACACAGGCAGTTGTCACCCTGTGATCCTCAACCCAGCCCCCTTCCCCGCCACTCATTAAGTTCTTAGATGCTGCTGAATCCCATCGACCACGGAGCAGCCACCTTCCATGGAAAGGGACCAGCTGCACCTCCTCTCCAAAGTAGAAAGGCTGCAGGCAATGAAGGCCAGTAGGGGAAGCCATGACAATCAAAATTTTGTCCTCACACAGCATGCTGATTTAGCAGCTCCTTCATCTTCTCTGTTTAATTTCGACCTGTGATTACCAGGCCTGACGGGGGTGACAGGCAGCATTATCCCACTGCACAGATGAGGCACCCAAGGCTGAGAGTATCAAAGTGGCGTCCAAATCCTGTTCTCTTGACTTCCTAGATCAGTATTCGTGTCCCTAAAAAAGTCGTTCTTAAGCTAGATGGTCTTCAGAGCCAGATCATGCCACTTTTAACGCTCTCCAGGTTGGGGGATTTCACATGATCTTTCCTTAGCAAAGTTATCCTTCCCTACTTGCCAGATTTCCCAGGTGGATGCCCGGGTTGTCGCTATGGGACTATGCTATACGTGGGTGATCATCGCCCTCTTGTGGCCGACAAACGAAGTGCTTTACAGTCCTGGCTCCCAGAACAAAGGCATTGATCAGCGCGCCTTCCTCCTCTCTGTGAAATAGGGGTGGCAGGTTGGTTTTCATTCTGGAGCCTGGGCCTTGGCCGTCGTGGCTCCCTTGACTAATGAGATGTACACCGGCTCAGGAAACAGCTGTTGAGGGTCTGAGCGACGCGCTGAGTCTGAAGGAATGGAATGAAAAATTGATTTACATCAGTTGCTCGGACTGTCGTTTGGGAAATCCACCCCCAGAGCTGCTCTTGCTCAGGAGGGCAATGCGTGAGCGTTTGTTCTCCTCGTCCTTCATCCCGCCCCTTCCCACCCCTCATCTTTCTCTGATAATGTGACTTCCAGGCCCAGCCCTCCAGGGATCAGGGCTGTTCCTCCAGCTCCTGTGACTGGATAATCTTCTTCACTGGCCTGGCTGCTGGCTCTGGCTGGCACCTATGAGACCTCTGCCACTTGTTAAAGTGAGCTGGACCGTGCCTGATGTCTGCGGATTCCTAAGTTCCTGAGGACAGTTGTCTTGCTCAGCTTTGGGAATCCGGCTAGACGCAGCCCAGCAGGAGTGGGTGACTGGGGAGGGGATTTGAATGAGAAAGGTTGCTCCGTCTCAGTAGCCGTCTCCCAAGACCTCTTGGAACCCACAGGCAAGTCAGGCTTCTCTGGAGAAGGGGCTTTGCGGTGCCGGGCCTGTTATGATTTACTTCAGGCTTGAGGAAGAAGCTTCAGGAAGTTTCTGGGTGAAGCGTGGGGTACTGAGCGTTGACCTCCCCAAAGCTTGTTTTTTCATTCACTTTTCCAGTCCCCACTTCTCGAAGGAGTCCTCTGATGCAGTGTGCACCCACTCCTGGGCAGGCCTCAGTGGACTAGTCTTTCCAGAGCAGACCCTGGGAAGTCCTCTCGGTGCCTCTGTTTTTCATCTACACCACAGGAGCAAAGAGTATTGATCAGCGGAATTTGCCAACAATAAAGGACACTGCTGTTGAAAGCTCGTCAGCACTGTGGTCAGCCTTTCTAATCATTCCTGGATTCTGAGAGCTGGACAGGCTTTTATCTTCCACCAGATATTTCATCCAGGTGCTGCCACAGCACAGCAACATAGAATGGTGGTCCCCGGCTGGGCCCTGGAGCCAGCCCCCGGGAGTGTAAATACCGCCACTGTCCCTGACAGCTCTGCCTCTGACGTGCATTAGCTAATTTCTCTTGCCTCGGACAGCTCAGCTCACTTAAAGAAGCGAGCTGATGGCAGCACTCACTGTCTAGGAGACAGTGAGTTCCTATGTATAGAGTTAGAATGGCTACTGGTGCGGGGTGGGGGTGGGGAAATGCTCTGAGAACTGAATTCTTAGTTCACTGTTGTGTAGATGCTGCTGGTCATGAGGCCCGTTTGCTCACAATGTGATCTCAAAAATGGAGCTGAGCCGCAGGTTACATAAAAATTGAGTTTCTAGCGCACATCCTTCCTATAAGCTGCCTCACCTGGAGGTCAACATGCCACTGACAAGAGAGGGAAAACTAACGATTTAAAGACGTGTTAGCCGAGCGTGGTGGCACACGCCTTTAATCCCAGCACTGGGAGGCTGAGGTAGGAGGAGCATTGTGAGTTCGAGGCCGGTTGGGGCTACAACGCGAACACAAGGCTGCCTGAACTACATAGTGCAACCCTGCCTCAGAAAATCGGGGCTGGGAGTTTGGCTCAGTGGCTTAAGCGCCTGCCTGGCAGGGGCGAGGTTGTGAGTTAGATCCCCGCTGCCAAATAAATAAATAAATAAATGAAGACATGTGTTGCTGTAATGTTTATTGAATGAATAAATGAACAAATTACTTAATTGAGACTCTTCTGCATAGATTTGCATTACACACATGAATTTGTACACCGGAAGCAACCTACAGCTGAAATGCTGCATGCAATCTCAGCATGTAGAGCTAGTGACATTGGAAGCCATATATCTGCTGAGAACTCTGAAGACCTTCATGCCAAACAAGGACCATTTAATATTTTCATTAATGGCTTGAAGGATGGAATTTGGATCCAGCTAATCAGATTTCTGAATTCTACAAAGCTGGAAGGGATCTTAGGCACTTCGGAGGACGAGATTAAAATGCAATCCCAGCTTGACAAATTGCAGAGACGTACCTAAATCAATAATGAGAACACCAATAAAGATAAATGCAAGCTGCTTTGCACAGGGCTGAGAAAATTATCAAGCACCAAATGGTGGGAAGAGAAATGAGTTTTGAGGGGGGCCGGGAGGAGGTACCTGATGGAAATTGATCAAATCACACTAAAGTGGAGACTTGCCTCCTTCACTTAGTGGCTTTGAAGCGTCTGTGAGCATAAGACCAGTTCAGAGACCTTCATGAAATGCAGATTTCCAGGCCGTGGACCTGAGATGGCAATTCACTAGTTCTGGAACAAGGCTAAGAAGATGTGCTGTAGGTGGACCCTGGATGACACTGTCAGAAAGCTGTCAGAGAAAGGTGGTCACCCTGGTTGTACCACTTTGATCCAGAGATTTCTTCTGTGGGATCCTTATCCCTCAGGATTCTCTGGAAGAAATGAATTCTGCAGTCAAATATGCTTGGGAATGTTCCCTTCCAGAAAGAAGAATACATTCACAAGCCTAGCAGATACATTAATGATTCCAAAATTTTCTACAATCAAGTCAACTGCATAGTTTGGCTTAACCCAGAGTGCCCCAAACATTTCGACCAGCACTTTTTCCCCGTAACATCCAGAAAAGCTTGTGGCACACAGCTCAGAAAATGCCCTTTCGGTTCAATCCCCTCCTCCATCAGATTCTGCAGGATTCCCCAGTCCTGACCCTTTTCACTGAAATTAACAAAGGGTTCCAGAACTCAACATTGTTTAAAGCACTGTTCTGTCTTCTCCACTACCCAAGGTCTCAACTTCAGGATTTCCCAAAGAAGCACAGAAGCAAGTTAACTGTAGCTTTGAGTCTCAGACTTTAAGTGCCTACTAATGGTGCCCATGTGCCCAAGAGTGGAGAAGAGAGAAAAAGCTTTTTCTTGATTTGTTCGTTGTCTTCCTTGAGCTTGGGTCGAGAACCGTAAGTTGCCTCCCCATTGTCTACTTTCTTCTTTCCTGTAGAAACAGAATCCTCACATTGTTTAATGAGGCAATATGCCCTGCATACAAAACCACATTTCTAGCTACCTTTACAGGAGCAGTCAGTCAAATGTAAGCAAGCTGCCATTTCTGAAGCATTACTGTAGAGGGAGTGGGTACATTTGGAAAGCACTCTTTTTGCTCTTCTCCTCTTTCTTCTTCTTCCTGCCTAGTACATAGATATATATGGCAGGAGCAATAGCAGCCAACTTGAGCCATGAGGTGACCTTGTAGGTAGAAGTGACTTACTAAGGATAGCACAGCAAAAAATGGAAGGAGCCTACAATTTTGATCACATTACAAAGTCACTAGAGCAATCCTATACTGCTGTTAACAGACACTGGGGCGGCTAGTGATCCTTTCTAGGGTCTTGTCTCAAAGAACTGCAAGGGATAACCAGAAGATGTAAAAGTTTAACATTTATTTAAAGTTTCTTTAAAAAGAAAGATAGAAGAAGAAGGGAATGAAGAAAAAGAATCACTCAACAGAGGAAGAAGCGCTCTGAAGAGAAAATACACCCCTGCTGGAGTGAGAAGACAGTGGCCACTAGGCCAGTGGCAGCCATCTTTGTTGTTTTTCTTCTGACATCAGATCCAGGCCATCCTGTGCAGGCCTCCAAAACTGTCGTGTGCCCATGCGTCCTGGTCATGATTTGACAGGCCTCCACAACTGACAGGTCGTGCCTGATTGCCCAGCTGATTTTCCATGCCCTAATCGCCTGCCTTACTGCTCAAGAGAAAAAACTTCTATCTAGTTTAAGCCATTATAATTCAGGTTCTCTATTGCCAGCAGTCAGCTGCAACTTGGTTTTCTTGTTTGTTTGTTTTTATTTGGTTGTTTTAGGGAAAACAGAAAAACAAAAAAAGGAAAAGTAGTAGGCTCCTTCTTGGTTTGACTACATAAACTCTACCAGGTCCCAAAAATAATACCTTATATCACTTAGTAGCTTACCGTAACCATGTATCAGGCCACTTGAAATGCTGCCAGTCACCCTAAAATGGGAGCCATGGCACTAAGCAGACTGAGTGAATGCTCTGCAGTTTTTTGAGAGTGGGAGGTACGGGAAGGAGTGATGAAAAAGGATCAAAAGAGCAATTTAGAGGACCTCTTTATATAAAGTGTTTAGGACCCAAAGATGTTCATGATTTGTGGAGAAAGCTTCTTCAGGTCTCATCCTGAGGCCAGTTTTCACCACCGTATCTCAGGACTTGTCTTCCCATATCAGATGCATGAGAAAACCTTGCTCAAGACCCTGGATGCGTCTATCCTCATATGTTTCCCTGGTGAGCAAGTTTTAGTTCCATCTACCCAGGAACAGGATATGTTGCCATGAAGGGATATCTAATGAGGTTCCTACTTGTCCCATAGTGTACTCTTGACCCCTCTTCCCAATTCTGCTTAGAGGGATCTAGTACCTTATATCTTCAGTGCTTTTATATATAAGCACACATTTTCTGGGACTTTAGAGCTTCTAACTGCTGGGGGAAAAAAAAACCCTGAAACTTCAGAGGTTTGGACTGAGAAACAACATAAGAGAGTAAGAGAAGAGAGACAGACAAGTAAGAGAAGATAGCAAGACAACAGGAAAGAGAGGGAGAGAGACAGAGAGACTGAAAGACAGACAGAGACAGAGACAGAGAGAGACAGACAGAGAAAGACAGAGATACGGAGAGACAGAGAGAGAGAGAGGAAATAAGGTATGCATTAGAGGCCATTAGAGGACAAGGGGTTGGATAGAGATGGGGAAGAAGAAAACAAAATGAAATGCCTTCAACTGGACTTATCAAAGTCATAGTCCTGATACTTCTTTACCTCCTGTTGCTGGCCTACCGAACGGCACCCTCAAAAATGTAAGGTGGTCCCCAAAGCAGAGATGGGAAACTTGACTCACCCACCCATAGACAGGCTGCTGGTTCTCTAACTTGCATCAGAGAAAAGAAATTTGTAGGACGTGTCAATAGGAGGCATAAAGGGATTTATTAGGCAGAATTAAAAGAACACACTCAAAGAAATACAGCGCAAGCCCTCAAGAGAGAGGCCCCTGGATACAACCCACACAGATCAATGACAGAAAAATATTTTTGTCATTTTCCACAAATCTTAGCTACTCCGGCCACCATCCTGACCATGTTGCTTGATGTTCTTGCTGTATCTCATGTGTGTGTGTGTGTGTGCGTGCATGTCTGTGTTGTGTGTGTGTCTGTGTTGCATGTGTGTGTGCATGTATTTATGCAGCTTTGGCATAGGCAGCTACACAGCTTGAGCCCAGCTGTTACTGAGCAGCCCTGCCTGTGTCTCTGGCTGCTTTTCTCTCATCTCCTTTATTAGAATTAACCACAGGTTGGAATTAACTCAGAAAGACATTGTGAGTGCCTCACATCGCTCTAGCATGAAACCCTCTTGAAATTTCTGTCCTTTGTTTCTCAATGTTTTATGTATCAGTTAGGATTCACTAGGGAATAGACTCAACACATACAAAATATATACACACATAAATATATAAAGGATTTACAAGGTAGGCTTTCAATGGCTGCCTTCAGAGTCAGGGTGGAATAAGGCAAAAGGGCTGTCCACATACTGGAGAGCAGGAGGATCCAGGTAAAAGTCCAAGGCCTGGAGCTCACTGCAGAGTCTGGTGTGAGTCCATATTGGAAAATCAAAGGGTCTGCATTGGAAAGCTGAAGAGTCTGAGTTGGAAGCCTGAAGATGGACATCTAAAGTCAATGGCAAAGACCACAGCTCCTCTGAAGATGCACAAGTGAGATGTCCTTCTCTCCTTTTTAATTACATCCAGGCTACAGGCCTATCGGTTGGTGCTAACCACATTCAGGGTGGGTCTTTCCTCTTGAGTAAGTCAGTCATCCAGACATACCCAGAACCGTGCTAATCTAGTCCACTAGACATTTCTTATATAAGTTAACACCACAATTAACTGTCACATTTTGTGATCTATGTTTGTGTCAAGATTCCCTTCTGAAACTGGTGAGTGGCTCCTGGGAAGAGGTGGGTTGAGTGGAAATTACCATCTCAAGAATTCCTTTCATATCACCCATGAGACTTGCTAAAAAGGAAAGAAAAATTACACAACTGCAAAGAAAAACAGGGAGTGAGCATGATAGAAGGTTGGAAGAATGGGCCTGATCCACCCAGGGGTGGATCAGAGTGCACGCCGGTTCTTGAAGCCTGTGTCTTCCCTTCTCCTGGGCCTCCCACTTCCCTCTCCTGGTCTCTGGTCCAGCTGCCCTCTGGCAGGGATCCCTCCTTGATCCTTGTCCATTGGGGTTTCCTTCTGCCTCTGGCTCTGCTGATTTCAATACCCTAAAGCTTAAGAAATCCATTTGCAAGATGCTTCCCAGGAAGCACTCCCCGGGGAGAGGGGACTAGCATCCGTAAGCTGCTGGTAGCTCATGCATATGCTCAGTGCCCATTTGTCTTCAGAAAAGAAAGAAGAAATTGGCCAAGTCATAGCAAACAAGAGGAAACGAAAGGTAATCCTCACTTCTGACAAATCCTAACACTGGGCCTAGAGATATCCCTTTACTCAAAGATATACTAATAAATAGCAAAACAAATAAAACCTCAACACAAAGCCTTATATAAATTCTGTAACAGAGATACCAGGAAGCAAGTAGCAGGGTCCAAAGGAAACTCTGCCTTTAAATATAATCATTTCATGAAATAGAAGGAAAATTTGGGAACAGATGGGAACATACCATATTAGATTACCAAAGCAGGCAAGTTCTATTAAAAAAAGAACTGATCGAGGCAAGAAGATAAAGAAATCAAAAGAAAAATAATTTTAAGATAAAATGCATTGAAAGCAATAAGTTAGGAACTTAACAGTACAGCAAATCAAATCTGTGAAAGATGCAGCAAACTTAATATTTTTGGAAATGAGACTAATAAATAAAAAGATGAGAACAGTAACAGAGATGAATAATAGATATCTGAAAATAGATAAATTAAAGGTTCTGCAGATGAAAGCAGGATACATTAGCAGCAACACCAAAATTCTAATGGGGAGATTCCCAAATCTAGAAAAATACCTCCAATTCTGAATTTGTTACCCTCGAATCCTTCTAAAAAGAATAGAACT
>RJWM01027057.1:0-27317 GCA_004363535.1 Dasyprocta punctata | reverse complement strand
GTTTATCTTAACGTCCCCCTGAAATATCTGGGAAAGCATTTGAATTGCCAATCTGAAAACAGGTCTGTGCAACATGCTTTGAATTAGAATAGAATTTCAAATTTGGCCTGCTTAAATTCACATCCAGTAAGCTATTTATGACTGCTAAGCAGGGTTTTGTTTTTTTTGCTTTGTTTTGTTTTTTTTGCTCTTTTTTTTTAAACAACAAACTTTAATGAGTTGCCTAGGGACTATTTACTTTTTTTTTTTTTTTTTTCAGAAATTTTACAATCCAGAAAACTTAAGTCTTCAGTTTGAAATAAGCAAAGCTATCTGGTATGTGACAGAGTTTCAAATCACAAAAAGAAATGCAATGCTTCTTTTGCTAACACAAGAGAAGGAGAGTACCTGTAGGCCCCCACCAGCTCCATAATTTGATGTAGCTTCACTTGTCCAAGTCAAGGTCCCCATGGTCTCACCAACCAGCACTGGTGAACCTTTATTCTGTTGTCCCCTAATTGGAGTACTTCCCATTTTCCCTCTTCCAAGGTAAATTGCACACACACCCAGGAAGCCTCCCTGACCCTTTAAGCACCCACAGGCAGTCCTTTGCTCAGAGATGCTACAGCATTTATAAATTTTTTTAAAAATTTGTCTTGCAGGATTTGGCTACAATTTCCTGTGTACTAAACTGGTCTTCCAAATAAGCCTGAATTGGTTGACCATCTATACCACTCATGCCCCACCAGCATTACTTCAATCCTGTTCACACAGCAAGTTCTAAATAAAAACTTGTTCAATGGGTTATTCCAGATTGTGCTAAATGTATAAATTCATTCCCTGCTCTTTATGCACATTTCTATGGATTCCATGTGCTTTGTATAAATTCAAGGTCCACATGGCTATCCTCTAACAAGACCTACAAAATGAAATTCTCACTAGACTGTGTATAGGCAGTGGGTTTTCCAGAAGATTCCTAAAAGTATCTCTCAGGGGTCATAAATTCATTTGCAGTACAGAAAAAAGACTCATCTAAGCTTATCACCATCTCATCTATAGTGTACACACCTTGTTCTATAAGAACTGTATATTAATAGCCAGCATGCCACCTGATAATAATACAAAAGGTACATACAGTCTTGGTTAAAGCTTGCCCTAAAAAAAAAAAAGGTTAGTCTACATAAATTGTTGGTAGAAATTTAAAATGGTACAGCAACTTTGGAGAACAGTGGGCAGTTTCTTAAACAGTTAAAAATAAATCTACCCAGAAATCCCATTCCTAAAAATCTAATCAGGAGAAATGAAAGCATTTATCTGCTGGAAAACTTTTATGCAAATGTTCATAACTGCATTATTCATAATAGACAACAATATATGGAAACAACCCAGATGTCTACCAACTGAAGAATGGAGAAGTAAAAAGTGGCATACCAAAACAATGGATTATTATTTGACAATAAAAAGAATGAGATATTAATGTATACTACAAAATGGATAAATCCTGAGAAGAATCTGCTAAGTGAAAGAACCCAAACACAAAAGATCACATAGTATACAACACCATGTGTATAAAATCCCCAGAAAAGGCAAATCCTTAGAAACAGAAAGTAGATTAGTGGTTGCCTGGAGCTAAATGAACAGAAGGAATCTTACTGGGATAATAAAAATTTTCTAAAAGTGGATTACAGTAATGGTTGCACAATTTAGTAAATTTACCAAAAGTCATTAGATTGTAGGCTTAAAGTGGATGGATAATATATGCATATTACACCTTAATTTCCAAAAATTCAGCATAAAAATAAATAAAGGTCACTGACATTCTTCATGGAATGACTTTCATTTCTGCCCATTAGCCCCAGTTGAGATATTAGGGTTTCTTCTATTGGGCCACAATGATGCTCACATTTTCTTGAGAACCATACTTGTAACTGATCATGCCTTTAATATGGGGATAGAGCATGGAATACACTCATTCATTCATCAAGAAAATACTCACTGAATTCTTCATATGCCAGGCACTAGGCTGGATATTTAGGGTAAAATGGGAAACGAAACATTTGGTTCTTTGTAGTTCCAGAACTGAGGGTTACTCACACAAAAGCAGGCTAAATAATACTGTTACATGTGCTACAGTAGAGGGGGCACAGAGGTGGGGCATCTCACCTTGATTTTGTTTCCACAAGCTCCTGAAGAGGCTCTCATTTATGTCTAAGAAGGCAAATATGGAAACAAGGAGGAAGCGAACAGTTTTCCATGCAGAGGGAACTGCAGGTGCAAAGGACAAGCAGCAAGAGAGTTGAGACAAAAATGAGGAATTGATGTTAATCTGGCCAGATGAGTCACAGTGTAAAAGACAAACAGAAGTGTCAGAGAAGGGTAAAGGGATCTTATCAAAAAAGAACACCCAAAAGCAAATTAAGGATTTTAAGCTTTATCACAGGTGGTATGGGGAGGCAAGAAAGTGTTGTTCTAAGCAAGTGAACAACACATCAAATTTGGAGTTTGCTTGAAATGAATGAAGGGAGTCAAAACTTGAAGTAGGAAAACCCATTAGAAAATTATTAAAATAGATTGTGGACTGAAAAGGCACAGAAACTTCCACAAGACAAAACAAAGCAAAAACCTGTCTTCGTGAGAAGTGACCTGTTTCTACACACCATCCATCCATTCTCATTTATACCTCAGAACAAACAGCAGGACCTCCTGCAGCTGAGCAGAATAAGACACCTATTTTTAAGCTCTTCTTATATGTACAATGGTACCTCAGTTTACAAATTTTAATTCTTTCCATGACCTGGTTGCAAACAGAGTTGGACAAGAACTGCAACCAATGGTTAGGTTCAAAGTTGACCTTATGGGGAAATTTAATTCAGTTCTTGTCGAGTTCAGTTTGTGACCTGAATTGTACAAAGAATCGAGTTCACCAACCAAGGTACCACTAGAGCTCTAAAATGTCCCTCTAAAGTCTCATGGGCTCAAAGGTGAGAGTTTTAGAAGGTAACTAGATCATGAGGACTCCATCTGCATCTGTGGGTGACACCATGGATGAGATCATAATTGGATATCATTATTGCAAAGTAATGGACAAAGGAGGTAGGACTCAGTTGACAGGAGTGATCCACCAGAGCGTGACCTCAGGACTGGAGCTGGTCCCTAAGTCCTTTATCCGGCTCTTCCTCTTTCTCTCTGCTTCTCAACCACCATAAAACAGGCAGTTTCCTGCCTCAGTGCCTTTCCGCCACAATGATGCTGCCTTGCCACAGGCCTAAAAGCAGTGGAACTGCTTGGACTTAAACTGTGAACCAGAACAAACCTTTCCTGCTTTAAGTAGTTTGTCAGATATTTTGTCACAGTGACAGAAAGCTTACATTTCTTTTCTCTTCCAGCTATTTCCTCTGACTTAAACACTATCTTCTTTTGACCCCTACAGCTTGTTTAATCACTATACATTATTTGTCTCATTTTAAAGAAATCCTTCAGAAAGACATTTCTGACAATCTAGCCACACGCCTGTCCTATAACCTCCCTTTGAAATGTACTTATTCTCTACACAGCATGTATTTTATTCTTCTGCTATTAAAGTTCCCATTTGTTCATCTGTTTTTATCACTAAACAAAGTGCATCCAACAGAACTTTCTGCAGTGTTGGGAGATGTCCTGCATTTGTACTATCTAGTATGGTAACCACTAGCTACATGTAAGCATTTGAAATATGGCTGGCATGGTTAATAAAATTGATTTTTAACTTTATTTTAATTTAACTTATATCTAAATTTCCATAGCCACATATTTCTAGTGACTACTATATTGGACAGTCCAACAGTAGGCACTATAAACCTGGGTACCAAATCTTGTTCATCACTAAAATCCTAGTATGTAGAAGACTACAAAGTAAATAAAAGGAATTTGGTAAATATTTGTTATTAAATGAATAATATACACAGGTTCCCAGTACCAATATTTTATTCATTCATTCATTCATTCATTTATTCATGCATGCACGTATTCAACGAACATTTATCATGCACCCACAGTGTGTCCAGGATTGATCTAGATGTTAAGTACCCTGCTTTTGCAGAGCTTATGCTTTCAATACAGAAGGCAGGAAATAAACATATAAGCAAAAAAGAACTTAAAAACTAACAACAACAAAATAAGCAATTTCACATTGTGGAGCTTATTTAAAAAAGAAAGCAAGATAAGGAGATAGTAACGGAAAAGTGCGTGTGGTCTCAGTGACACTTCAAATCACTAGTAGCATTTCCCAAAGCTTCTGCTGTCCAAGCGTAGGTTGTATTCTAGCACATATCAAACAAAACTCATGATGAAAGTTAATGGAACAAATTTTAACGGAAAGTTGGATAATTGCTCAGAAGTAAATTCTGCTGTCTGATCATCTTGTCATAAAAGCTTTCAAGTACACATTTTTGTGGAAAGGATGAAGCAGCAAAATTGACCCATATTTTGTTTCAAAGCTATTAATGTGTCAAATGGTTAACCCCAGCATGCAGAAAATTTCTGCAAACTTTGGGGAAAACCATCTTCTGAATTACTTAGTGTCACAACATGTGTCAGAACCAGTGGCCAATCATAATCTCCACCTGCAACATGTATCTTCTGTCATGCAATTAATTCACTGCACATTTACTGAGCACTTCCTTAAGTGCCCCAGCTGTTCAAAGCCCCAGGACAGAAACCCCTTAGAGTCTTCCCTCCATGAGCTCCCACACTAGAAACAAGAGAAGCCTCACATAAAATAACAAAGAGACTTAGGCAGAGCTATGTGCCACTTTCTCTCTGCTCATAAAATCCCCAAGGATGCCGAATTCTTCCCTAAGACCGGGGCTATTTCATAATTTCACATCTTCAATAAAAGCAAATTTTCTTAGTTATTTGGGTGTCTGTCACCATTGAAATTACAAATTGTGTATCTGGGAAACATGTTAGAATATAAAGTGTACTTCATAGCCTGGAAAAAAATGGCCACGTAAAGCTCGTCAATGGCATAAAACTTACATTAATCATTTGTCTCAGGGGAGAATCACCAACAGGCTTACCTGAAGTTTAAAAATATTTGCCCATCTCATTCTGTTTATGAGATTTCAGTGAGAGCCACCAGACAATGCTCTGAACTTTGAAAACCCCTTTATAGTCGCAAGAGTAAAAATGATGACTTTGTCCTCACACTATTAGTTGATTTGTATACAGTTTCACAGAGAGCAGGGCAGAGAGATTGAAAATGCAGTTTCATAAAGATAAGGATAAAAAATTTTGAGATCCCCTCTATTCTCTTGCTTGGAGGCAAGGATTCATATAAAGGCAAATAAATCTATGTGGAAACCCTTCCAACTTCACTTAAGAAAGTTACCAATTAAAACTGGTCCAAACTTCTACGTGAAGTGGTCACTGGTCTTATTCTGCCTGTGACGGTTCTGTAAGTGTCTCTGTGTATGTCTCTGTGTGTATGCTTGCACACAAATGTGCATGCATGGATTCATATACATATAAACAGCATGCATGCGTTCTATATACACTCACTTTCAGAAGCTGGAGAAAACGCTCACTTCTGTTAATGTTGATTGTGAGTTCTGGGGAGCCTAACATCTATGGTGAAGAAAAATATCTGTTTGGCCTTACTACAACTTTATTAAGAAAAGATTCCTGGATTTTTCAATGCTCTGCTTTCATTTTCCAAGCGCCAAAAACCCTGGAGCCTCACAATAATGCCATTGCTTGGGTCTGTGCCATGGAATCATCTTTCTATGATTCAATTTCTATGCAATGAATGCTCCCATCATCAACTTCCATTTCCAATACCCACTGAAAACTCTAGACTCTGAGACATGTCTGTATATTTAACCACTTCAAAGTGTCCTCATAACATTGTGTTACTACAAAGTCATGTTCCAGCTTTCAATGTTTGTCGTCTTCAACAGTATGACAATACATGGTTGGTATTTGCCTGTCTTTAAAAGAAATGCAAACTCAGTTGTTTTCAAAATCCTTTTCAAAAATGGTTCAGCAACACAGGGGTAGACATACAAGAATTTAAAAATCAAGTGGTTCTAATGAAATTCTTAATTAAAATCTAACTCTTTTGATGCTGGACTCTGTGGCTTGCTGCAGTGTCTCATTGTGGCCTTCCTAATGTTTGTGAAAATCATGTTCACATAAATTCAGTACATATGCTCAGAAAAGATTTTTTCTTTAAAAAAAATCTTTGACTTTTCTTTCTATTTAAATAAACAGATGCTAGGGCAGGTTTTTTCTCTTAGCTCTAAATTAATTCCATGCAGGAAGAAAATGTGGGTTGAATTGGCCAATTCATTGGACTTAGAGACCTGCAACAATGGTTCTGAAAAAAGGCTGAAAAGAGCCAAGGTTTGGCTGCCACATATAAATTCATGGAGATGCATACCTGGGTTCTTTGTTTTTAGTTCTAGTCCAATTTGCCAATGCTTTCCCATTCACTCAGAGTCCAATGTGGCCTACAGCTCAAATTTTAAAACTTCCCACACTTTCCTGGTGAGTTTATTCTTATTAAAGATATAGATTTGTAAATACTCATCCTCTATCTGATAAGTGGGAATGTGGGAGAGGGGGCTGTCACCACAAAAAGAGATGAAGCAGGTGAGGAATGTCACATGCATTATATTAAAAATCAAAACCCCTCTTCTCCTGAATAGAAAATTGGAATCGATCTATTTGCACAACATCACAAGAGAATGAAGACCTCACTACATTAATGAGTGAACATTCAAAGAGGAAGGGAGCCACATTAAGAGGTACACAGCTAACAGGAGCTATAGTTTCATGAAACACCAGAATGAAGCGAATAAGAGACAGGGTCACATTTCCAGAGTCAACCCCAGTTTCCTTTTGTGAGCTCTTCTGCGATCTCTCCCATTCTCACACAACAATTAAAGGGGCTCCAGAAGTGTGAAGTGGGGCGCCACTGTGACTGGTTCCTGCATAAGGGCAGTGAACATGAAACCTTAACATCCAAAGAAGACTTCACACTTCAGAATGTGTGCAGGGAAGAACAAAGAGCACAGACATGGACTCATTCACCTGGCTTAGACCCCATGCCTGGTTATAGGTTATTAGCCATAAACACACTGTAGCATTGCAAAAACAAAAAACAAAAACAAAAAAGCAAAAACAAAAAACACTACTATCAATACGTGGTCTCTCACCCTTACAGGCAACTGACTCCTTCCAAATAAGGCAGAAATTGGCAGACATCTCTCAACAACTTCAAATATATGCACTTATATACAGGATTCTATCCATAGATTGCCTATGTGTCTGAAAGTATCACCTCTCTGTAAAGGAACCAAAAAATGCACCTAGTTTAAGGGTAGGGTGCCTGCAGCACCCTCTTCTCACCCACAGTTGCTCTTTTAGAAAATATGCCTATCTACATATTTTATGCCCTATCTACAGGTCTTGCCAAAAAGGCAAGTAAACTTTAATTTACTGCTCAGAGACCCCAGGCCAGGGTTCTAGATCCATTGTCCCTTCATAAATAACTCTTAAGCAAAGGTAACTCCTCATTTTCTGGTCATTTTGAATTGGAACCTCAAATCACGCATTCAAATAAAATGAAAACAAACAAAGGGCTTTCTCTAGAATTAAACTGTGTAGCAGCATGAAATAGTATTTATTAAAATAACCAACAAACAATAATAGTCCCTTTAAAATTAAAGCAAGGTAACAGTTACAAACATAGGGGACTTATTCAGTATCTGCTATGAGATTGAAAAGCTCATCACAATGGACTTTTCCTTCTCCTTCTATCTCCATTAAGACATAGATTCTGCTCTAAAAGAGATAGCATAATATGTCTAGCAGAATTCTTGATCCCCATGACCAAGAGGCACATCTACGTAGCTGCTCAAGTCCAAAAGCCCCATGTTGTCCTTAATTTGTCTCTTGTCTTCTACCACATCTTATTAAGCAGAAAGTCTTTGGTTATACTTCCCAAATTTACTCCAGCCTAGCTATTTCATTCTACCCCTAATACAACCACTATGGTCTAAACCAGAGCTGCCCAACAGAACAATTTGCAACAAGGGCAATGTTCAATCATAGGTGCTGTGTGATGTGGTAGAGACTAGCCATATGTTTCTATGGAGCACCTGTATGTGGCTAAGGCAACTGAGAAAGACTGTAATGCTAATAAACTTTGAACTGAATTTAAGCTGCCACATGTGGCTAGAAGCTACCACATTGGACAGTCAAATCTCAAACCATCATATTTTTCCTCCCAATCTCTCACAGCACTATGTCTCCCCAAACCCATGCCCAACATACTAGCCACACCAATCTTTTAAAAATGCCAATCACAATATAATGGCCAACCACAACCCACCTTAAAAACCCTTCTGGCTCTATCTTCAATGCAGCACTCAGAACTATCAGGAACAACCCACTCTCTGTTTCTTTGTTATCTTTCCCTCCTACAATGTGAGCCCCATGAGAGCTAAAATTGGTAATCACTATTTCTCTATTATCTCCAACACTCCCCAGCATGTAAACAGACACTCAAAAGTAAGTGATCAATAAATAAATGAACGATTTAAAACAGAAGTCAACCAATTGGCCAGTTGACGTGTCACAAACCTGTAATGGAGGTCAAGTAGAGTCTCCACTAATATATTCATGTAGTCAATTGCTTAGAGTTTCTGCACCTGACATGCCAGTGAGTTGCTGCGAGGTGTCTTACATTGTCCTGAATGTGACCATTGACATAATCTGACACAGAGATCTAGCCATCAGGAACAGAGGCTACAAAAATAAGATTTAGGCCTTGAAACTAATGTAGCCACTTTGGAGTACCATTTCTAACCCAGAGCTTATTAGATAACAAGTGTAAAAAGACAAAGGTAACCTAACCTGAACACTCCAAACCCCCAGACCTATTCACTGCATCCACAAGTCATGCTCATTTTACTTTGTATGCAGTACAAATATCACTATTTTTTACATATGTCAACAGACCCAAAGGGTTGAAAAGCACAATACCACCATTTTCTATACTTGTCAAGATACGAAAAGGCTGAAAAGCTCTACTAACCTACTGAGCCCACTACCAATGTGAGCAAACTCAACACTCTTAAACTTTCATTCAAATATTTAAATGTTAGTCACTTCTCACACATCCATTGTGAACCGGGAGAGGATAAAAATCACCAGTTACTAATTTGGCCTTAGTTAAAGCAACCACTGTTATAAGCATCTGCTAATGAACTATAAGAATGACTTTTTAAAACCCACATTAGCACAGCTGAGCTGAGGGGAGATGTGGAGTCTTGGCTGGTGTAATCAGTACATGCAGCAGGCCCAAGATGGAGGAAGCAAGGTAGAGGTCTATCTAGCACAAATGCTGAGCCACAGAGGTTAGGACCTGGAGACAATCCACATGGTTAGGAGACTGAAAAAACAACCAGAACAGCAGGAATAAGGCTCCCATTGTGAGAAAAAGGAGATACAATCAGGAAAAGGGACAAAACAAGAATAAACCTATGGTGTTGGGCTAGAATTGGAGGTACTAATGTAAAATCTTATTGTTCAGCATCTACATATACATAGGCATATAAAGATAAATAAATCCTTGTGTGTGCATAATGTGTTTATTTTTTAATATTTCTTATATCTCCCTACTGAAAGACCCAAAAAACAATGATACCTCAGTAGCAATAATCACATCTACCACTCAGATCTTGGTTTCTAAATACCACTCACTACCTACCTGAAGAAGCTACGGCCCTTTGTAGAAATGGTGGCTTCTAGGAATAGGGCAAGAAAGCAGTGGATGAGCTCAGAACATCCTGTTTTGCCAAAAACTACAGAAATACACAAAATATGATACAGACATTTCAAATGGATTCAGGAGGCAGCTTCAAAGTGCTCCTGCTGACCAAATATAGGATGTTTTGAGTATCAAAATCTATATTGATAGCACTGAAAAACAAATAAAAACCTATATATATTATGTAAATAAAAGTATGATTTTTAAAAATTATGGAGTTAGAAAATAATCACTGTAACTAAAGGCAGACGGTAAAGTTTAATGAGGAATAGCCTATTTTAAAAATCTCAAAATAAGCCGGGCGTGGTGGCGCACGCCTTTAATCCCAGCACTCGGGAGGCTGAGGTAGGCAGAGCGTTGTGAGTTCGAGGCCCGCTTGGGCTACAACGCAAGCGCAAGGCCGGCCTGAGCTACATAGTGCGACCCTGCTTCAAAAACCAGGGCCGGGAGTTTGGCTCAGTGCCTTAAGCGCCTGCCCTGGCAGGCGCCAGGTTGTGAGTTCAATCCCTGGTACCACAAAAAAAATAAATAAATAAAAAATAAAAAAATAAAAAATAAAAATCTCAAAATAGCTCCACTTTAAAAACTTATTATTCACTTATAAACTCATGGATATAAAATATTTATTAATTAACTCAACAGTGGAGAAACCTGGCACACACTATCTTGACTAAGTAGTAGAAGTTCTCATCACTAGTACTGGGCAAATCAACACCTCCTGATTTGATGCACTGTGAACATGCATCGCCTCTGAGATACTGCTGCCTAAAACTCAGAGCCTGCACCTCATTGCCTCACCATGAGGCAACACTGGCAAAGTAAGTAGTACTCTTCAAAAATGCTAACTCATTTCAGAACCTATTCTTGATTAAAGAAAATGAAAGAGATGTGACAAGAATGTGAAACTCTGGGATGGGTATTAAAGCAGAAAGAAAAGGATTTCTAGGAAAGTTGCACTGAGGTATTTCAAAGTGTAGGACAATATGTATACAACTTACTCTTAGATGATCAAGAAAAAATGTAGGTCAAAACTCGACATTTTTGAAGAACAAAGAAGGAGAATGACAAGGTAAGAATCAAGCAAAACGTTAAAATACAGAGAATCTGGCTTCAAGATATATGAGAGTTCTTTGTATTAGTTTTACATTTTTCCTGTAATTTCAAAGTTATTTTAAAATGCAAAAGGTAACCAAAAATATATAGGCAACAAAGGAAAACAGAAAAAAGTTACTTTTTATTTGGCATTTTCTTGAAACTCTTAAGCATGTGCAAACCACATGTATAGTACAAGGTCCGTGAATTAGCTGGAAAATGTATTTCCCACTTTTTTGATATGAACAGGAATATAAGGATAAATTAGCAAGGTAAAAGGCCTTGAATTTTCTTTAGATTTGATTCAGTCATCTAAACTGATTTCTTTTTTCCCCAGAATCCTCCTTTGATATCAAAGAATGTCTGAAGAAAGAACTACCAGGACCTAATACTTGCCTTCAGCTAACATGTACTGTAAGAGACAGGAGCAAAGATAACATATGGAAATACTATGGGCAGAAATGGTTGAGGTGAGTACTGCGTGTCTCTCCAATGAAAGGAAGAAAGGGGCTCAGGCACGTAATGACAAGAAATAAAACTAAAAAGGCAGTATCTCCAGTCCTTACACATAAAAAGACTCAAGGCGAGGAACTGCCTCTAAGAGCTCTTGAAAGGGACCCCGAGGTCGCCCAAGCAAACTTGACATCAGGGGTAACTGATAACTGGAACTGAGCCACAGTTTGTCTCAGGTTCGAGATGACAGCCAGAGTCACAATATCTCCATCTCCCGTGTAAAACAGTTCTGTTAAGACACAGGTGATCCATCGGTACAGCAAATCCAAGACACTTTCCATCCTTTATCAAAGAGTCCAAGCTCCATCCCATATATGACTAAGTGAAGCATGTCTGGACCCTAGGTCAGCTGCCTGTGGAGAGACCCAGAAAGAGAAAGAGGAAAAAGCTACTTTGGCTCTGGGGAAAACAGAGTTGGAACATTGCCACAGGCACCAAAGGAACCTCCAGATGTCTCTGTTTTCATCATTCATGCCACCAATGCCAGTTCCAGGCCCTTCTCCCTCCCTCCCTTTTTTTCCATCCAGAGTCAGTGAGATGATACTTGTGATATCCCTTTGCAGACACTAAGCACTGTACAGACATAAGCCATTGTGGACTGTTACTTTTTCACCAGACACTGCAACAAAGCATTATCCTCCTTCATCTTCTTCTGAGCAATCCCCAAACAAAATGCCACCTAGCTTCCTCCCACTACTCACTTAATGAAAAGACAACGTTTCTCTGCATCAGGTTTCTCATGACTCAGTGCTTCCAGAAAGCCCTGCACTGACTCATCATAGGACCTGGAAAATGGACAGGCAGAAATGAGATGCTTACAATGGGCCCACCATTTCCTCTTATGTTTACTTGGTCATTTCTTTTGTGAATCACTTAACACTCATTACCTACAACAAACATAAACAGACCCAGCCAAGAAATTGCTTAACCCCTTAGTATTGGAGCTGGCCAAAAAGGTCAGAGAACAATACTACTTTAAAAAAAAATAAAAGCATCATCCAAACCAGGTCTGAGCAGTACCAAGTCCAGGAGAATTGTTATTCTTTAACTGTGAAGTAGCAGTTTGAGTTTTAAAATGTAGTATATGTTTTATATCTTAAAAATTGGATTAGCAAGTGCATATGTTTGAGATAAAAGACATCAAATTCATTTGGCTGTCAGTAAGATTAAAAAGAGGCAATGTTCCATCTCTCGAGCCAACGTGTTCATTCACAAAGCTGTACTGAGCAGGAAGGGGAGTAATGGTTAAGCTTCTGCTCTGTTTATCTCAGTTCCCTTTCAGTTTACTCCTTTAATTGATGCTTCTCGCTTCTCGGGGAATTGGAGGGGGAAGCTACACTCCTTTTTAGGTAGGCTGGGATCTTTCCTATAAAGAAAAACTTCACTTTTTGAATACTTGTATCTTCCACAGTTACACTTCAAAAGTGGAACCCTTTTTTGTATTTATGCAGCTTATACTTTGAGATGATTTAGCTCTAATTGTTAATTTTACAAATTAGAAAACAGCGGGCTTTCATGTTCACACTGCCTCCTTTGCATCTCCACCCAGTGCCTTCTCCCTACCCCCAGCTCTGAGCTGGAGTGAGACGCCTCAAATCTTAGTTTACCAATGAGTCACTTTGGTTAAATTACTTAACCTGGTAAATGAAATGAACACTGGCTCCTCACAGTTGCCACTTCTAATACATATATTCCATGATCCACGATCTCCAAGTTGAAAATCTACAAGCAAAAAGACACAGCCAAATACCCTCTAATTCCTCTCAAGTCCTGACATATTAGAAGACTCATCTTTATTTTTTCTAGCACTTGGGTCACCAATTTATTCTCTATGTTGCTCTAAGTTCCTTGATGGCAGAAATTTATTTTCATGGGCTTCTGAAATACTATAGGAACCCCCTGAACAACTGCTACTCATATCTGAAGTCACTAGCTATAAATATGAGCAAACAACTTTGCTACAGATACCAACCTACAATTCCTGTAGGCATTTAACCAATATTTAAAAATTCTACTTATGTCTCAAAATAAACTGGTTTTTATATTTGCTTAAACATTGATTTTTTTCAACATTTTCTCATCATAATACAGGTTACTTTATGAAGAGAAAGTCTATGTCGTATAATTATAAATGTTGAAAATTTTGCATAGGAAAATTTGTTCTTTCAGATCCAATTTTGTAGGCTAATAGGTAGCTTCTATTGTGAAAACTAAACAAAAAACAAAATGAGACAATGCCATCAAATTCAACAGCTTTCTACTCTGCAGCAAATAGTCAGAAGGGGGAAAATTATATAGTAAACTGTTAAACTTACAATTAGAAACATGCACAAAGTACTAAATGGTATTGATACTGAGACCATGAAAGCTCTCAGAATCACAAAGAACTGGCTAAGAGCACTGTGAACCCCACAAGTAACCCTGAGCTTTAGCTCAACTCCAGTACATCTATTCCCTCATCTATGAAACAAAAGGGAACAAGGTGATCTTGAATTATGTCTAATTCTGAGCTACATTTAAGCATGATTATAACAAAATAAATAAAAGCTTGTAAACAAATAGTGAAATTTTCAATAAGTTTTCATTTAGCAATCACAAGAACAACCTCAAGAAATAAAAGACTGTCTAGCAACGAAATGTTTTACAGGATGCTTTGTCTTCTTTACAAGGACTCCCTGGGAAAAATACTATCTTGTATCTCATCATTAAGGATAGTCTTGCTTCACTATTTAACCTTATGGGTACCGTGATTGACACAGTTGATAATGTTTCCCTCCTTGTATTGGTTGCGGGAAAACTCAGAGCCAAATCTCTGACTCATGTCTAACAAATGGAATGGGGCCTCACTGAGACACATTTGGGATCTTACATTCACCCTTTATTTCATCCCATTTTCCCTTCTCCTATGGCCTTACCTGTATATCATCTTCTGCTATCATCTTTATTTTTGAAAACTGCTTTTCACCCTTTTTAAAACAAAGGCGTTATTTCAAGCTACTTCATTTACTGTCACTAATATCAAACAGCAAAATAGTAACTCACATTTTTCAACACTATTGCAAGTATCCAAACACCCATGAACATAATAATGCAAAGATTTAGACAAAAAATTGTTACTTTTGAATATCACAGTAATTACTACAATATTTTTAAACCTTTAACAGTCACTCAGATCTTCACAGTATTTTTCTACTGAGGTTTCACACTTGTGATTTCATTAGATTTCTCAAAAATCACAAGAGATAGTTCCAAGCAGCTACAGTTATGATTGCCCTCATTTGTATGTGTCACTAAAACAAGGCTTGACAAGTTAAGTACTTAGTCCACTACACAAAGTTGGTAAGTTAATAAGACCAGGTCAATTTTTTCCCCTTCTTCAACTCTGGCATTTTCTCCATAACTACAAAAGGTTTTCTCTCAAATATCTGACTGTTTGAAATTCTGGCCTAGGATCTCTGACTCAAAGTGTTTTACTTAGAGTTTCCAAGTAGTATCAAGCTACTAGTCAAAATCACATCAATGACTATTTGGCAATGGAACCTCTACATAGTGAGAACTGGACAGCTAAGACTCTGGAAAATATTTCAACCATTAGAAAATGCATGAGTAATGTATTTCTTCCATTGGAATTCAGTGATGGCATTAAGAAAACTCATTCCTGCAACCTAACAAGGAACATACATACTTTCATGTGGTCTGCTGAAAGAGTTACACAAAGTAAAACTGACTCTTGAGTCACTAGAACTAGTAACACCACTGAGTAGTAGAAGATGAAATTTACAAAAGGCAGGCTAAAGAGAAGATCTAACTAACTGCTGCTTCATCATGAGCTCACTGTACTTCAACCACATACAAGGCAAGGAGGCATGAAGTTCAAATATTAATTTCCAAGTCAGTGACAATGCTAATGTATGAGAAGGTGAAATGTTGACAACTTGAACTCCTGAGACCTTGCATAAACTAGTGTCTATTCATTCCACGAGTCATGACTTTGGAAAGTAAAGAGAATACTACATATGTGATTTCTGAGCTTTTAATTTCTTCAGAGAAAATGAAGGAGGTCAAAGCAAGCCACAAATTTTCTAACTCATCATTCTAGAACACTTATTAGCTGCATCTACCTGAAATATATTTTTAACACTGTCTGCAATTTTCCAATATATAATGTATGGGTAACTGGTTCTGTTCCAGCACACTGAAATCATCCAGGAATTTGACTGTGTTCCTTTAATCAGTTTCAAACATTTACTGGTTTGAATTACAAGTTCCCACCCATGAGATAAATACATTCATATAAATGTCTTTTCTCAACAAATCTGGAATGGATACTCACATTAATTCTGCTTTCCAACATCTTGACATTAAGAAGGTAAATTGGTTAATTACTTGGTTAATTCTTTTTTCACTTACATTTAGACTACATTCTTCCTACCTAATTTATAAAATTTCACTATGATGGACCTAACTATGTATTTTTAAAAATTTTATATCCAGTGTTTAGCACATACTTATTAGAATAGATGTGTGTTGAATAAAAGAAGAAATTACAAACAGAGAGCTTATATAACTCAAAAAGAGCAATATTATTGGCTCTTCTCCTAGGGAAGGTTAAAGGATGCTTTCCCTAGGCTGACCTCTGTCTCACACAAACAACCTGTCTAGGCATAATGGGGAGTAAAACAGTAAGAAAGAGCCAAGTTGGGTTCAAGATAAGAAAATTGCGTGGCTTCCTGCTTCTTTATGAAATAGAACTTAAGAACACTGCTTCAAAGTTTAGAGATAGCAAGATATGAAGAGAATAGCCAAGTCTCCTTGGTCTGGCTACTTCTTATCTCTGTGACCTTAAGCAAATTACTTAACTCTCCTGAATCTTGGTTTCCTCCACCACAAAATGGGGTCAGTCACAGGATTTACCATACAGAGTTGTGCATGAGGACTAAGAAGACAATGAGTATAAAGTGTCTGGCTCATACTGTGACTTCAGGAAGCAATGACTATTACTGCTAATTAGTTGAAAATAAATTCGTAGAAAATCAATGCATGCAGCTTCAAAGAAATTAGAATTACTCATCTTTTTTTTTTTTTTTTTTTTTTTTTTTTTTTTTTTTTTTTTTTTTTTTTTTTTGTGCTGAGAATTGAACTCACAACCTCTGGCAGGCACTTAGGCCACTGAGCTACATCACCAGCCAGAATTATTCATCTTTAAGAGACACAAAGCTGATCTCCACCATATACAGATGAAATCCAGTAAGGACAAGGAACATCCTGGGTAGTTAACAACAAAAATTCCATAAGCAGACAGTAAGTCAGTGTGGGAAGAAACCTGAAGAAGAATCCTGCAAAAGAATCCTGCAGAAGATGCTAAAGGACTGCAATGCTTTCATTCTTTTGTTTTTATCGGTTTTATATTATTTTGTTTTGTTCGAATTCATTGTGTGTGAAGATATGGACAACTATTTTGAAGAAAACAAGAGACATCATGGTAGCCACTGCTGATTTCCTGTTGTCTTGTTTTGATGTCCTGTGTTGCTTACATTGTTTTGTTCTGATCAGCTTTGTTCTGTTTTGTTTTGTTTTATTCTCTTTAAAATAAAAAAAATTAAAAGAAAAGAAGACGCCAAAGGATGGCACAGCAGTTCTGTCCCTATGTTCATCTGATAGGAAGTGTGCAAAAGGAGTTCCTGGAGTCAGCTCTTTCTCTTGAACAGCTGACAAACTCAGCTATTTTCTCTTCCTCTCCATAGTATTTGAGACAGGTGATCTTCCCTGGTCTCATAAAATCAGGTCAGAATTTGCCAGACTCCCAAAGATGGCTCTGGGTCATGCTATGTTACAATTTTTTAAAAATAAGTTAGGCCTATATAATGATGGTTTTGAATGTAAAATTAGGAATAGCCATCGAAATACTGAAGCAAAAGAGGCAGCAACTCTAGAACAGTATCAATGTCTTTAATGTGGAGACTTGTCCTAACACAGTGGCAAAATACGGGACAGATCAGTCAAAAGTTTTAGGTACAAAAAATAATTCATAATTCTAAATGTGTGCTCTGATGATTCTGTACGACTTTCTTACCATTGACTGGAAAAGTAATTTAAATACCTGAAGAAGCCAATTAGTCTAAGAGTCAAGTACTGATTTACAGAACACAAAAGCAGATTTGAAGAACCCAAGGATTTGTAAGAGGGTGACATAAAGATACACAGTAGTCCTACCTTGGACTTTTATAAGATCAAAATATTCTATGAAGACAAAAATCCTCAGGTATCAGCATGGGATGACTGTAAAGCATAACGCCAGGTGAAAGTCAAGGAAACACAAGGCCCTTTCAGGAAGGAAAACAAAAGGAAAAGCAATGCTGATTCAATTAAAAATCAACACTGCTAAGAGCCACAGAATCACCCTTCATTTCTTTATTTCTGGGGTCTGACCATGAACTCAGAATGCATGCAAAGGGACTGTAATGTTAGAAGATGTCTCCATGAAAATCTATTTGGGATCACATAATGTTTGGGGGATATGTACATGTTTAACTTGTAAAAGCTTGTTGAGGACCACATCAATTTTCCATCCTCAGTGCAGGAGAACTATTCTCCCCACACTTAACAGGGACAAAAGAGGAGTGGCCAGGATAATCATCCACTTATAAGGCCATCAAAACCTTTTATTGCCAGGAAACAGAAACAAAGGAAATGGTTTGGAAAAACAAATTAGAAATCGATGGGGAGAATTTTAAGATGGAAATAGAAAAAGAAGGGACTTGCTCTCTGAATACTAATGATAAATTTAGTTTTAAAATGCTGAGTTTTAAACATTGATGGATGTCTAGGCACAAGTGATAGGGAGTATGGAAGGGCAGTAGACAGAGATGGAGAATTGTCAATTTGAATATGATAGGTTAAGCCCAGAGTATCCAACTCCTCAGTGCAACGATAAATTCATTCATGTGCAGCCAAAGCCAAATTTCCAGCAAGATAAATCTCAAAAGATAACCTGTAAAAATATGTTTCATATATATATATGTATATATATATATGTATGTATAAAGTCATATTCGTGATTAGTAATATACTAACTAAATGTCTGTTCTCACTAGATGACTGTTATAAATACAGGCTATGCAAGGAAAGAGACGCAGCATCATGTTACAGGTACCTGTCTACAAAGAGCTTCTTAATCCTCTCTGAATGTATGCATGCATGGGCAAGCCTCCAGGCTCTCAGGTAAACACATCTTTGCTCTTAATAATCTGTGAATACAACGATATGAAATGAAAAATGATTAAAATGATGATGCTTCCCATCTCCATACAGCCCCAATACAGAAATTGCTGGTGCCACCTATTGTTGAAAACACAGAACTGAAGGGCTGGTTTCTGAGCTAACTTCCACAGTGAAACTCTGCTCCGTTACCTTCCTGAATGTAAAGTTTCAAAATCCACCCAGTAAGAGCCAGGCAAAGAGAGTTCAGTCTATGCTAAAATACAACAAACATGTCATGGACATTTTCAGGTCCCACATGATGGTTTGTTCAGCACAAGAATCTTGTAATAGTTAACTGTTTTAATGTAAAAAAAAAAAAAATCACAAGGCAACTCTGTATAGACTGATAGAGAATGAGCTCCAAAATAAATGGCTAGGTATAAAAAAAAAAAATTTCAGAATGCTGTGCCTTGATAGACACCATTTTTTAAACAGGTGCCACACATACAAGTATGCACTTGCTTTTTACTTTGTGTAAAAATTTTACCACATACACATATTTTGAAAATCCTTGAAGAATAATTTAAAATGAATAATAGTTTGTAATACAATAGTTGATATTAAACTCCTACACAGTGGTACCTTGGTGCTTTTCATTAAATGATTCTGAGAGGCATTTGGGCTGGAAAGAGTAATGAGTCACAAGGCAATTGACAAGGGGAAGTTCTAGTTTGTGTGCTGTATACCAAACAAACAGAGTAACAGGACAAAATTTTCACATCAAAATTCATCAAGTATCAAATTAGACACATTTCAAAGTAGCCAAGTACCAGGGTATGACTAATTAAAGAATGCTAAGATATCTGACTTTCGTTGGTTATTGTGACCAACAACCAGATTTCAGGATCAGAGCAAAACAGCATAGGAAGGAGGTGAACACGGTAGAGGGTCTTTGGCAACTTGTAAAGAAGGACTGAAGAAGCTTTTGCACCACAAAGCAGCCCTTAAATTTCTTCAGGCACATTTAAAAGTGTCCTGAAGCATGAATATCCTCTTCCTTTCTGGATTTATTAAGATATGAAAAAGACAAATAAAATATTTCCAGTTTTATTAACATTTGCTTTTCTAAAAAGCTTTGATAGAAAGTTTTTTTTTTCATATTATTCCTTGTTATTTAAAAAAATAAGGAAGGAAACCATAACTCACGGTTTCTCAGCTACTTCATAACAACGTACATGAAAGCTAAGTAGACATTTATACTTGAGTACATATATCAAATGTCACATCTCCTGAAAACTGATTCACAAGAATAATTTCTGTAAACTTACTTATTTCTTAATATTATTCTCCCTAACTTGAGATAAGGCTGACATTTACACTGAAGGCGGAGCTCTGAAATTTATTCTGAATATTACCCAATCACTCTAATACCAGGAAGAAACTAAATCCCTTAATTTCTGAAGCAATTCTGCAAGAGAAAGAAGGAGGACAAGCACACAGCACTACAATAGCACCTCTGCATTCCTGGGGAAAGAACCTGGAAGAAAGTAAAAATAATAGGAGCCAGTGAAGTCTGTTCTGTAAGTCCAAACTCAGTAGCTGTCTCTCTGACTTGAACATATATTTTGATATTTTAAGTTTTTAATTTCAAAGAAAGAAAACCAATAGGCAGCATTGGTTTTAAAGGCAGGCAGAATCTCCACTGGCCAGAAGAAAAAAAGAAAAAACAGAAACAGAAAGTGGGGTTGAAGTTACGTAAACAAGTCCAAGGCTCTTAAGTCAGAGCAGGCAGAAGGAGCAGAAAACTGGCCTGCTAAAGGATACACAAATCTAAATTGCCACGTGCTGCACAAGAACTCAGTGCAACTTTGTACTTAAAGCCAAAGACCAAGGCCTATTACCCTTCCTCCTCTGCAAATATCCCAATTCCCACACATTTGTAAAACAAGTTGCACAAAATAGTAGAAGTCCAACTGTCTTAAGACTCCAGGTTGATCAGCAACTATGGCCTTAGAGAAAAAGGAAAGAAGCCTTCAAAGTGGAATTGAGTCAGGTTGCCTGCTCGCTTCATGATTTTGTGTCAATCCCCAAACCATCTCAGAGCAAGGGAACATTAAGCACCATTATATTTAATTATCCACTGGGCCAGGGGAACTAGGTGAAAGCAATTATAAAACCACAAAAGTATTAGTCAAGAAGGGAGACTGAGAGAAAGAATACAAAAAAGCAGGAATTCCTCACATTCAAAATGAGCCCACAAAATAAAATCCCAAAACATATTAAAGAATTGAATTCTAAGAAAGTCAAATCAACCATCAAGTTATGAATTCAGCCCAAATGAAATTAATTTCATGAAGTAGTCAGACAAAAACTTTAAACATGTTTAGGATGATTAATGAAACTCATGAATAAAGAACTAACTATTATAAAGAAGTCTGAATTTATGAGAATTTAAAAAAGCAAAGAATGGGTAGATATTAAAAAGAAATAAAATTTTGGAACAGTATAATTAAACGGAGCTACAAAAATTTTTAAAATGGGTTAAAATCTGTATTTGATACCCTAAAAAATGGTAATTAAGAAGACCATGCTAAGGAGGTGTTCTACTTCATTTAAAAGGAAACAGGGAAAATACTCATCTTTAAATTTAAGGTTCAATAAAGAGACTTGGAAGATATTCTGTAGTACCTATCAAGTAATAATTTCAGGGGAAAAAAAGAATGGAGGAAACTAGAAAGGTGGAGTATTTGGAGAGCTCTACTAGAACTGGGGAAAGAATAAGTCCTTTGATTGAAAGCATTCCTGGGAGTACAAAAAAAAAAGATACATTCACACATAAATACACTGTCACACAACAGAAAAACATTCAAAGAGAGCAAAACTCTCAGAGAAACTAGATGGTTAGCAAACTTCTTAAAAGCAAAAAGTCAATGCCAATAACAATAAAATCTTCAAAGTGCTGAGGAAAATAGAAATCAATCAAGAATTTGATGTGAAAAAAAAAGAAAAACAGAATTTTATGCCCAACTAAAGTATCATTCAATCAGTAAGGCCGTACTTTATAAGGCTATCTCTAGACATGTAACATGAAGCCTAAGCCTCACAGACCACACAGGGAAAGTAATAAAGGATGTAGTTCAAGTGGGTCTAAGAAAACGTCTGGGACAGAGCTGGCCAAGGCCCTCTGACTGTCCCAGCATTCCTGTTACAGGTCTTCTCTCTGTCCTACAGTAGGCGACACTCACACACAGTACTCATTCTCAGTTACCAGAAATGAAGAGAAAAATGTTGGCATTTTTAAAGGTTTGTATACATTTAGGTAGCTCATTGTTTCACAACTCAAAGCACATGAAACAAAGGCATCTACCTTTAGCATTACACTTAAGTTCTTATTCTCACTCTCACATTTACTTACTGTGTGACTTTGAGCAATTCAATCACTGCTCTGAATGTCCTTGTTTTGTTTTAAACAGATACTATGTAATATTTAATTTAGTACTTTATTTGGAGGTTACCATACAAGAAATTTTCTAAACTTTATACAAAGCTTAATAACAACAGGCAGATTACTACCAAACCATAGCTACATGCTTCTTGGAGTAGTCATACAAAAAATAATGAAATTGGAGGAGTCTTTTAAAAGGACATCTTAAATTAAGAAATTGCCCATGTTACACCTATTCTTCTATTTTTCCTCCTAAAATTTCCATTAACTAAGTGATGCTTAAATATTCAGTATTAAAAAGTAAATAGGTCAGCAGGGTGTGGTGGCACATACCAATAACTGCAGCACTTTGGGAGGCTGAGGCAGGAGGATTGTGAGTTTAAGCCCGGCCTGGGCAACTTAGTGACTTAGCAAGACCCTATCTCAAAATAAAAAACTGAAAAAGGTCTGAGGATGTAGCTGGATTTGATTCTTAGTAACACACACACACACACACACACACACACACACACACAGAGTGATGTCACAATTACCCAGGCAACTTTGGTCATCCCAGAGAGGAGACTGTCAACCACAGAGCACTTTGGGAGAAAAGAGGTAGAAAAAATATTTTTATGCTTGGGCCAGTTTCCTTTCTATTCTATAATATCCTCAACTACTGCACTCCCAAGACTACCACTACCACTAATACTGTCAGCACATGACGGTAAGGTCTGTTTTAACAAGGAGGAAAAGCTCTTTTGACCTAATTTTGGTACTGTGTATATAAATAAACAGGTGTTACCTTTTTCAAAGAGAAAGAATGCCCACGCTGTCCTCAATCTCTGAACACGGCAGAAAAGTTGATCTCCTGCTGTTCTTGTAGCTAACTGCTGCCTCTCTTGTAATAATCTCCATCCAAATGCCCAAAAGTCACAGCCAGCTAATGTCACTATAGACAAATATAAGCACTAGCCAGGGCCCCTCCGAAAGGCCTGTACTGTGTACCAGGACTGGCCCCTCCTGGGCTTGCTCAGGTTCTGTTCGATTTGTCCATCTTGAACCGTCCAGAGCTTCCTTCAATCCCTCCAACTTTAGCTCAGGGATGCCCTCACTGAAACATGCAGGACTCAGGGGATGGTCCCAGCAGTATTTTAAAAGATTCTTGGCTCTAAGACGTGGTGTCACTATTGCGGTTCAGCTACACAAATCCTCATACCTCAGCTTTCCACCTAAAAGACCTTCAGCTAAAGTCACCACAGCTAAACCACGTGCTGCAAACCATTTAACCAATCATTAGTATGTTAGATCTTTAACCATACTCCTGCTCTCCAATCTGAAGAAATCCGTGGTCAGTCTCCTCCCTTCCATATACTCAGTCTTTCAAAAGCAGGGGGCTCCAGTGACAAGACATCACGGCAGGGAGTGGGGGGATGAATGTGATTATACGGACTCAATTGTCTGCCATATACTGGCTATGCCACCTTCAATAAAACTTCTGACCCCACTGCATTGCTGAGGACTAAATGAGACAGCATATGTAGTACGCCCAGCGAAACCCAGAACACAGTGAGAGGTCAATGAATAACAAGCTATCAGTATGTGAATGTCTACTGGTAATGTTGTATGGTTAAGTGCCCTGATCAGGATCACTCCACTATTTCAAAGGCGGTTCATCCCACCCTTCAATCCCTCACCAAGACTCTATAGTTAGGACCCACAAAGGCACTACTGCACACACTCCAAGACATCAAGTCCCAACTGCCTCAGTTAAACATGGAAAGTTGCATCCATCAGAGTTAATAACTATGCGATGGGAAAGTCAGTGTGTGGGAAAAGCTGATATGAGTACAGAGAGAAGACTCGTGTATGTACTGCTCCGGACTCAAAATGGAACTTTCATCAGCTTCAAGTTTCTAACAGCTTCATCTCAGTCATTCAGCCAGGTTGGAATTCAGCTCAGAGTGTTTCTTACAGTGATTCAGTCCTTTTGGTAAGTGCCAAACAGAGCAGAAGAATTCTTCCACCCACCCCACCCCCCAGTTATTCCTACTGGCTCTAGGCTAGCACCTTTCCTAATGGCCAAGTCCTCTTTTCTATACTTCTTGGAACGAAGGTCCTCTGTGAGTGTGAATGTGTGAGCATGTGAATCCAAGTGTGAGTGTGTAAACAGGCACTTGATAAAGGGCACTGAAGTATTCCCAATGCTAGAAAAATCTTTCATCTTGGATGGAAAACAAAATCATTATCATTCAATCACTTTGCTGCACTAAAACATCAATAATAACAGGTCTGTGTGCTGCTAAAAACTGATTAAAGAGAACCAAAAGAAACAGAGGACTGAGTCAAGCTCTCTCTGCAGAACGCGTCCCAGCATACTGATGAACTTCTTTTTCAGATGCTGCCAAATGACAGAAACAACAATCACCCCTAAAGAGCAAAATAACGATGTAAAAGAGATTTTGAATATGGCTCAAGCTGCTTACTGATTAACAATTTCGCACACAACACTCTGCACAAACCTGCGTAGTCATTGTTCCTAGTAAAACAAGCCTTTGTTGACAACTGGAGACAAACGATCCTTGCTGACCAAGTTCACTGTTCTCACACAGCTTAATAGTTGGAGCACTGCTCCCTGTCCACAGCCAGGAAAACTTGACGTGGTTGTCAAAAAAAAAAAAAAAAAGGCAGGAAAAAAGAAAAAAGAAAAAAAAACAACAAAGGAGAAACCTTTTGTTTTGAAGGTGCGGAGAAGGCTGACCTCATGCACTAACCATGTTTGTGGTTTGTGTCCATTTGTCTCTTTCACTTATTAAAGTTGTGAGTTTTTAAATAGGTTCAGCTCTAAACAGTTTGTAATACTCGGAATTCCCACTTTTAAAAAGTCTTTTCCCTTTTCCACAAGGGTTGGGATGTGACAGATTGAATATTTGTTTCTATGTTTAAACAGTTTTTTGTTACAGTATTTGCAAATATTGGCTGTGAACAGTGAACTGTAGAAGCAAAGCTAATTTTAAGAAAACCTGGGCGGAAAAGTATCTAAAATGTCAAGCAGAAGAGTCTAATTTCCACATGAGCAAAATAATTCACTTCAATGGGATTGTGAATAACATGTTTCCCTCAACATCTCATTTACTCACAGTGTGGAGTCCCTGCTATATGAAAAGCATCTTTAGACGCTATCTAAAATAAGATTTAATTCATTAAAATTTAACTTATTCCCTAAGTTCTGAGACCCCAAATCTATTACATAAAACAATGCCAACTTGAAAAAAGTCCCTCCAGTGAAGGCTACCTAAAGTGTCTAACTGGCAGGTTTTTTTTATTCCCATATTAATTTATTGTAAATGTTTTTTTTTAAGTCCAGTATTCTTCTGGAGATTACTCAGCATCACCTCAGCTGAAAATAATTTCCAGCTGCACTGAACACAGAGAATTCTGCAGCCTGAGTAACATCACCAGGTCCAAGAGGCTGCATCCACTCTTCCTCCATGTAAAAAAAAAATCACAAAATGCTTTAGAAACTTCTATAAGAATAAGCCTAAATAGTCACCCAAATGTTCATTTCCTTCAATCATCTTACTTCATAAATAATTTTAAGGAAATACTCCAATAAGGAAAAGGTGCATTGTGCAAAGACGTTTACAGCAGATTATTTGAGCACAACAGTGCTCTTTGAAATAATCTAAATATCCAATATAAGGCACAATCAAGTAGCCTCTGGGTGGAATATTACACAGCCATAAATATCATGACAACAGGAAAAATAAATAACCATTCATGGCAACTTTACAGTGTCTGGAAAAAGCCAAAATACAAATTAAGTCTTTAACTAAACATGCAAAAATACAGCAGTCTGAAGTGAAAGACAGAAATTTCTATTTCAAGGTTAGTCCAATAAGCCCTGAGGGATGGTTGAACACCTATGAATGGTAATTTTATCATTTGGGATTAATTTACTTTTTAAACCATCAATCCAGCTTTTTAGTGTAGCACTCCCATTATCTAATTCATCTACCGTTTTTATCCCAGTTTCATAAATGCAATTTTTAAAACAAGGTTTATCAAACTGATGATTCTAATTGCCTCTCTATAATCAGATATGCCATTTGTTTTGTGATATTTTTCCACTGTTTTGCTTGAGATTAATTTTAAATTGACAGGCTCATTTGTCTTTCCCTGTTTTAAACTAGAAACATTTTCCCTGTTCCAGTCCTCCACTACTTCAGCACTTCATCCAGTTTGATGTAGTTTTAAGTAACTCCCCCCTCCTTAAATTAATAGCCTAGCCCAGCAGCTCCACGTCAACAGGCTAAGTCTTTCAATTGTTCCCTTCATTCTACATCTGTCAGGGATTATCAGAAACTCCTTCCTCAGAAGCTCTACCTAAGAAAGTCCTAGAACAAAAATTTTCCTCAGGAATTTCCTGTAGCCACCTTGCCTTGTTTCTTTACCAGTGAGCACAGTATCAGGGAAAAGCTGTGCGCACCACTCCCTGTGAAGAAACTCGGGACTTCTCATGCCTGCCTCACAGGGGAACTCAGGCATTCCTCCGAAGTGCTTCCTAAGAGACAGAAACAATGTAACTGAAAGGGAGAGAAGTACACTCAGTATCATTCTCCCCTAACCTCTGCTCAAAATAGAGGAGACTAAGGAGAGGGAATTGTTACTTTGATAGGAAGGGAATGGGAACAAGACTCTAAAACCTTTTGGTTTGAGAATGAAAATGTCTACCCACATGAAAGAGATACTAATCATCCCCCAACATTCTAACTTCCTTCCTGAAATATACTTAGACCCACCAATGTACCATTTAACAAAGAAACATGCCCCCATCCTGCCTTGCTAAAGCACTGTGACTGCCTGAACTCAGAAGGCCCATGAGAACCAACCAAAGAAACCATAACTCTTTCTGGAAGCAGAATAAAATCTCCGCCAATGATTTCTCAGTTCTTAATAAAAACACGAACAATTTTCTGAACGAATGTTCTTTCTCTGTGTCACTCCTTGTGAGTCAGACACCTATCCACAGTAGTGCATGCCCACTGGACATCTTTCTTCCAGGGTTGGCTTTCCTTAATTAAACCCTTCAACATCGAGGTCCCAGAGCCCTCTGTGACTCAGGCTTTCCCTGGGAGAAATACTTCTGAAATGACCGGCTTTTGATAGTTTCAGATAGCTGTTCTCACGTCCCATGGCAGGTCGTGGCCAGTGTCTTCCACCCTGTGCCTTCTGCCCTGTGGTTGAAGTTCTCATGCTTCTGTATTCTGTATTACCAGAAGCAGGCCTAGGCTA
>RJWM01027056.1:0-27194 GCA_004363535.1 Dasyprocta punctata | reverse complement strand
GTTGTTGTTCTTAAGATTGTGGCTATCTTTGTCTCTTTCTAGAGTGTCTTTCAGTACTCTTTGTAGTGTTGGTTTGGTGGCCATAAATTTCTTCAGTTGTTCTTTGTCATGAAAGTATCTTATTTCTCCATCAATTTTTAAGGATAGTTTTGCAGGGTACATCAATCTGGGTTGAAAGTTGTTTTCTTTCAGGATTTGGAATACTTCATTCCAAGCTCTTCTTAACTTAAAGGTTTGTGTTGAGAAGTCTGCCATGATTCTGATAGGCTTTCCCTCATAGGTGATCTGTTTCTTTTCTCGGACAGCTTTTAGTATTTTGTTCTTGTTCTGTATTTCTGATACCCTTATTGTTATACGTCTGGGTGAGGATTTATTTTGGTTGTGGTTAATTGGAGTTGTGTATGCCTCAGTTACCTGTATTTCAGATTCTCTTCCCATGTTTGGAAAGTTTTCTGCTATTATTTCTGTGAATAGTCTTCACAGGTCATTAGTATTGACCCCTGCTTTTTCATTTATGCCTATTAATCTTATGTTACTTCTCTTGGCATCGTCTTGCAGCTGTTGAATTGTTGTTTCTTGGTTCCTTACTATTTTTAGGAGATCTTTTCTTTCATGGCCATAATCTCCCATGCTGTCTTCAAGAGCTGAGATTCTATCTTCAGCCTCATTTAAGCGGTTTTTCACACTTTCCATGGAGTTCTTCATTTCCTGCATTTCCCTTTGCATCTGTTTCATGCACTCTGTGTCTTATATTGTTCATTCAGGGTTTTGATCACTTTCTTAGGTTCTTCTATTTTTTATCTTGCTCTTCTTTAGATACACACAACATTTCTTTAATAATGATTCTCATTTCATTTTTTAGCTGAGAGAATATTTCTGATTTGAATTTGTCTATAGCTTCATCAAGCTGTTTCTTTACTGCATTTTCTATCATTTCAGAAAGTTCATTTGTGTGACTCCCACTGTCTTACGTTTCATTGTATTGTGGGTTTGTTCTTTGTGAGCTGGGAGGCTGCTTCTTGGTCTTTTGTTTTGTCATTGTCTTCTAGAACCTATGTGGCCCTGTGTCCTGTGAGACTGGCCGGGCGTTCCCCTGAGGTTTGCGCTGATTCTTGGGTCATGCTGAATTGCAGGACCCGGTAGGGCTGTGTCCTGAGTGCAGCAAGGGAGGGTGGCCTTCCGGTGTGTGCCAGTGGAGCCTCTGCCTTAACTGGGTGGGGGCCAAGGCCTTCTGGTCCCAGGCAGCTAGGTGGAGTGCACCCCGGAGTGATGCCAACTGGACCCTGGGTCTGTCTGCAAGTTCAGAACTACAATTGCCCTGGGGCAAGCCCAGGCGAGTCCCAGGCCTACAGTGCCGGGAGCAACCCGGCTGGGTGGAGGTCCGAGAATGAGCTCTGGGATGGTGCACGCACAAGCCGCTCCACTGGAGTATGGAGCTCTCGCGCGCTCTGCACTCTGGTGCGGGGAGCCCAAGCTCTCCAAGTCCCTGCAGCTATGTTGGTCAGTCCCCTGTGAGCAGCTCTGGGGTCCTGGGCTGATCTGGGCTGGGCTGCGTACCTCTGTGTCCTGCGAGGCTGGCCAGGCATTCCCCTAAGGTTCAAGCTGATTCTTGGGTCACGCTGAATCACAGGACCCGGTAGGGCTGGGTCCTGAGTGCAGCAAGGGATGGCGGCCTTCCAGTGTGTGCCAGTGGAGCCTCTGCCTTAACTGGGTGGGGGCCAAGGCCTCCCAGTCCCGGGCAGCTAGGCGGAGTGCACCCCAGAGTGATGCCAACTGGACCCTGGGTCTGTCTGCAAGTTCAGAACTATAGTTGCACCGGGGCAAGCCCGGGCAAGTCCCAGGCCTACAATGTCAGGAGCAACCCTGCTGGGCGGGGATCCGAGCACAAGCTCTGGGATGGTGCTCGCACAAGCCGCTCCACTGGAGTATGGAGCTCACGGGCGCTCTGCACTCTGGTGCAGGGAGCCCAAGTTCTCCAAGTCCCTGCAGCTATGTTGGTCAGTCCCCTGTGAGCAGCTCTGGGGTCCTGGGCTGATCTGGGCTGGGCTGCGTACCTCTGTGTCCTGCGAGGCTGGGCGGGCGTTCCCATGAGGTTCGCGCTGATTCTTGGGTAGTGCTGAATCATCGGTAAAAGTTTTTTCAAACGTAAAAGTTCAGTCTTAAATAATGGCTAAAAGCATAATATAATCCTGGGAGGCTACAGCAGGAGGATGGCAAGTTTAAGCCCAGTCTGAGAAATTTAGAAAGACTCCTAACTCTAAACAAAAAATAGAGAGTTGGGCATACAGCTCAGTGCAAAGACCCAGGGTTCAAACCCCAGTTCTGGAAAAAAAAAATTATACTGTAACCAATAACTAACAATATGAGCATTTATTATCAAATACTTCGTACTGTACATCATTTTACGTGCTAGATTTACACAACTGACAATGCAGTACTTTGTTTTATACTAGTATCACCACAAACAAATCACTATATATTGTGCTATAACCTTACTAGGGTACCACGAGGAGATAGGAATTTTCCAGTTTTAGTATAATCTTTTAGGATTGTCATTTGTATAGTTGGTTCTTCACTGACTAAAATGTCATTATACCAGATAAAAAAATTTGAGCATGGCCCAGGCAATTTAGCAATTTAGTAAGAAAATTTAAAAAGCAAGCCGGGCGTGGTGGCACACGTCGTTAATCCCAGCACTCAGGAGGCTGAGGTAGGAGGAGCGTTGTGAGTTCAAGGCCGGCTTGGGCTACAACTTGAGCACAAGGCTGGCCTGAGCTACACAGTGCGACCCTGCCTCAAAAAAAAAACCAGGGTCGGGAGTTTGGCTCAGTAACTAAGCACCTGTCTGACAGGTGTGAGGTTGTGAGTTCAATCCCCGGTGCCACAAAAAAAAAAAAAAAAAGAAAATTTAAAAAGCAAAGAAAGAGGCTGGGCATATAGTTCAACATGAAGGTTCTTGGTTCATTCCCAAGTACTGGAGAAAAAACTTCATTTTAGAAGCTATCTCCCCAAACCCCCAAAATAAATTGGAATTTATTATTTAATTAAAAATTGAAATTTATTATTTAATTAAAATCTTCATTTTTAAGCCAGGCATGGTGGCACATGCGTTTAATCCCAGCACTTGGGAGGCTGAGGCAGGAGGATCTGTGTGAGTTGGAGACCAGCCTGGGCTACAAAGTGAGTTCAAGGCCACCTGAACTGCATAGTGAGGCCCTGTCTCAAAAAATAGGGCCAGGGATTTAGCTCAGTGGCTTTAGCACCTGCCTGTCAGGCACGAGGTTGTGAGCTCGATCCCCAGTACCAATAAATAAACAAATAATTGAAAATTTCATTTTTAAATGTTGCAAATATGGAGATAATTGCAGGAAATAATAATGAACACCTGTGTACATGCTACCAAATTCCATGAACTCAATATTTTTGCTATATTTGATTCATATTAAATGACTGAAGCTTGGCTGGTGGCACACATCCATAATCCCAGCACTCTGGGATACTAAAGGAGGATTATAGATTTGAACCCAGCCTGGGCAACTAACAATTTAGTGAAACCCTGTATCAAAATTTAAAAAAAAAAAAACCATAAAAGGTCTGGGATTACAACTTAGTGTGAAAGCCCTGGGTTTAACCTCCAGCACAGCAAATTAACTAATTAGTCAATAGAATTAAAACCCCTTCCAATCCTACACCTCCTCCCTCCTCAGAAATAACTTTCATTTGAATTTGGCTTTGTATTTTCCAGACTTTTTTTTTTCTTTCACATAAGCACTTATTCTGTCTTTGCCCTGGATTAAATGGAAATCAGTACAGAGAGCCCCACCAGAGAGAAGGCAGGCTAGCAGTCTCTGGAGACACCTGTCAGTCAAGTTTCAGGGGGTCTGGTGAGAGGTTGGATGGGTTATCTGAAGTCACAGAAGTCCAAATGGGCCTGAAGAGGTCAATTCTGGAAGCCAGCAGCCCCATGCCTGATCCAGCCTCTAAAGACCACAGGGAGTCCTGGCTACTCTGGGGTGGAAACCTTCTGTCCTGGTCTCCTGTAGTTCTTAGGCCCCTGGCTTCAGCCTGGCTCTCCCCCTATCCATGTCAAATTCAACACAAAAACAAACAAAAACACAGACACAACTCTGCAATAAAAGAATTTTTATTGGGGGATAAAATAGAAGACTGCAATCCTGGGCACACATGCACAGTCTGTGGTGGGATAGCCACATAACAAAAGAAAACTTAGGGGCTTTATTAGAAAAAAAAATCTACAAAAGTTCATTGCCAGCCAGACTTGGTGAGGCAAGTCTGTAATCTCAGCACTGAGGGAGGCTGAGGCAAAAGGACTGCGATTTTGAGTTCGCCTGGACAGTTTAGCACTATCTCAAAATAAAGAATAAAAAAGGGCTGGGGATGTAACCCAATGGTAGAGCATCCCTCAGTTTGATACCTAATGCCAGGAAAAAAAAATTCATTGGCATTATTAGTGCTTATAAGAGATAGCAAACTCAGCCATGGCAGTTACCATGTAAAGTTAGTGCTGAGGTTCTCACTGGCAGTTGCTAAGTAAAAATAGTCTTAAAGTAAACTGGAGCCCAGAGTAGTGGCAAAGGCCTGTAATTCCAGGACTCTGGGAAGGTGAAGCAGAAAAATCGCAAGTTCATACCAAGTACAGGCAATTTAGCAAGAATCTATCTCAAAATAAAAGGGGGGGCTGGTGTTATAACTCAGTGGCACAAGTGCCTGCCTGAAAAGCACAAGGTCCTGAGTTCAATTCCCCATACCTAAATAAATAAATAAATAAATCTAAAAATAAATAAAAATAAAAAAGAGCTGGGAATGTAACACAATGTGAAGGCCTTGGGCTCAATACCCAGTATTGGAAAAACACAAAACTAAATGAAACTGAACAAAACAAAACAACAAAAAAGATAGGATTGGCTGTTTCCTTTAGTTCTCTGAAGGAGTTCTGGAGAAAGCCAATAATATTTCCTCAACTCCATTTTAGTAGGGTGTGACAGGCATGACTCCATTTTACACAATTAATTTTCACACTCCCAAGAGAGAAAGTTGGGCCTTGCATCCCTCTGATGGAAGAGGGCAATTGTGCAAGTCATTGGGTTTAAATTAAAACCAATAAAAGAAACAGCATAAAATTTTTTAAAAGAACAACACATGTCCAGAACCCTGGACATGTCTACCTTGCCTGTTCCCATCCCCACGTCTCTTAAAAAGCAGAGGCAGAGGCAGGCATGATGGCACTTGCCCATAATCACTCCTGGAGCAGGAGGACTCCAAGTTCGAGCCCAGCCCAGCAATTTAGAGACTTGGAAAAACCCTAACTCAAAATTAAAATTTAAAAGGGATGGGGAGGTAGCTCACTTTGAAGGCAGTAGATTCAGCCCCCAGAACAACAAAAAAAACAAAAAAAACAAAAAAAAAACAGTAAACAAAGCCAAGGCAGGTCTGATCTCTTTGCCCGGGAATCAGAATTAGCATGAGGTGGGGATGGTGGGGGGGGACAACTGGTGGGCTATGGGACAGGGCTGGAGAACTTGTAGGGGTTGGTTGGGGGCGGGCTGGAAAATTGGGAGTTAGGGGTGATGGCATGCCAGGGCAGAAATGGAGAGTTGGTGGGGGCGGGGCGGGGCTGGGCCGCAGGCAGATTGAGGGTTGGAGTGCTGATGGGCTCGGGGAGCTGTCTCAGAAAGCGTAGAGGTCTGGGAGGGATAAATAGTTGGCACCAAGGGCCCAATGGCCCTGTGTGAGAGGCGCTCGGGTCTCCGGTGTGGGTCTAATACTGCCGTCGGCTCCCTGGAGTGGTCTGCTTTTCCGCATCTTAGTTTCCTCTCGCTGGGGAGATGGTGCACAGGGCTGGCTGCGGGAACGCTGTGTTCGGAGGGAACCCAGGCCAAGGGTAGGCCTGGGTTGCAGGAAAGGCGAACTGCGGCGGCAGGGGCAGTAAACCACAATCCCTGCTCTGGGTGGTGTCTTGCATGATCTTCCAGCCCACCAGGCGCATGCAGGCTCCAGCGTCCTCACTGGAGCTGTGCCCGGAAGACTTGTCCTGGATGACCTCCTGGAGGTAGTCGGCAACGAGGCTCCGCAGAGAGCGCTTGTAGGGGAGGCCCAGGTGGTGAGGAAAGAGCACCGACGTGTCCACCACCGACTGGTGGATCATCTTCAAAGCTAGTAGGTCGCTCTCCAGGCTGTGTCCGATGAGAATGCTGTCGGCGCTCAGCAGGTTCAGCAGGAAAGCCTGAACATCCCGCAGCCTGACGTTCGTGTGCGCAAGGTCATCTTCGGTCACTCCGGAAAACCTGGTGTTGTAGTCCACGATCTCCCGGTAGGGCTTGACGAAACTGTCATAAATCACGCGCAGGTCTGCATCTACTACGGTGGCACGAGTCAGCTCCAGGCCATGCGTGGTGAACGACATCTCGCAGTCCAGGGCGTAGATACCCGGGTGGGCGTCTTGTGAAGGTTCTTTGGCCTCCGTCTTCACAAATCCTTCAAGGTCCTCTTTCTTGCCATCGTACACGTGCTGCTTGGCGACCTGGCAGCCGACGGAGCCGATGGGGGCAGAACAGCAGGTGTACTGGTTCTCCCAGCCGCTGGCCTCGAGCTTCGGGCGTGGCCGCCCCCAGTGGTAGCAACACTGCTCGGCGCGCATGCAGAGCCCCCACGCGGACACCAAGTACTCAGCGCCGCAGCGGCAGCAGGTCCGGTGGCAGGACTTCTGGGGCTTGTCCTCCGGGGTGAAGAGCACGGCGCGGCCCGGTCGCTCAGGGTCCGGGAACGGGTAGCCGTTCGCCTTGCGCTCCTCCTCGGTGAGCAGGTACTTGCTGAGCCGGTTGTACAGGGCGGCCCTGCTGAGACCCGGCAGGGCGCTGGGGACCAGGCCCCTCAGCATCTTAAGCGTCTGCCCAGCGTCGTGCTGATAGGCATTCTTCCAGGGGCTGCGGTGATAGACGATCTTCTCTTCTATCCACGCCCTTTTCAGAGCCTCCAGAGGCGACATGCAGAACTTCAGACACTCGTCAGCGAACAGGCCAAAATAGCACTGACGGACGGTGGTCGGCATTTTGCCCCCTAACTCTTTCTGGAACTTCTGTGAAGCCCGTCCATGGGAGGCGTGCTTGCCGGAGGTGTCGGAGGTGGTGCCGGACGCCCGCCCTGGCGACGTGTGCGTCTTTGGAGGCCTGCTGCCACGCTGCGCGCCATCGGAGGCCTGGCTGCCACAGGCCGTGAGAGTCCGCTTGGCATCTGTGGGGGCTTTTGCCGACTTCTGGTGAGGAACGTGGATCTTTCTCTTCCCACCCGGGGAGTGGACTAAAGGGGGCTTCTTAGCTGGCTGCGGTGGGGCAGACTTCCGGCAGCTGGCTGGCTTCTGCTGGGCCCCTTTGGCGGTCTTGGGCCTGGCAGCGGTCACCTCTGGGCCTCTTCTTGGAGACTGCGCCCTGACGAAAGTAAATCCCGGCTCCTGACAGCAACTTTGCGGTGGTCTCGGATACGGGATTAAACCGACTGTCTCCACTTTCTTAGCTTGTGGATGCCCGGGTGGGAACCAGGGAGGTGCAGTGGCCCTCAAACTCATGCTGCTGCTGCGGCGCTCTGGAGGTCTGTACAGCTCTGCTCTCCGTTCCTCTCTGAGTGGCAGGGTGGTCCCTCGGCCCTTATATAGGCCGGTGGAGCCAATCATCTTACGCCCTCAGCTTCCGGAATTCCTTGGCTCCGCCTACCAGGCAGGGCGTTGGTGATTGGATGCAAATTCTACGCCCTACGCGTTTCTTCTTCTGACTCACTTTTCCCAACAATGACTCTAGAATTTTACAACATTCACAGAGTCGGGACTACAGAGAAGAAAACTGAGACTCGGAGAGTTTAGACAACTTGTCCAAGTCATGCAACGTGCCAGGAAGCCAGGGTTTGACCCTGGCAGTCTGACATCTGCTGGTGGCCTTTGCTATCCTGGAAGTGCCACTCACTTTACCCTTCCTGGGTTTGTGAATAAAAACCTAGCGATATACAAAAGCAGGTTCAGTCCCCCCAACACCAGGGAAAGAAGGTAGTACCTATTCCACAGGAGTGTTGAAACACTTGTTTTTATGCAGCAAATACTTTTTATCAGTATATGTTTTTAATACATAAGAATTACATTCATCTTGATCATTTTTATTCCTCTTTTCTCCTACATTCTGGCCAATTTTTTTTTTCTTTTTTTAGTTACTGTCTCACTAATACTGATAAGTTGCCCAGACTAGGACCAAACTTGCAATCCTCCTGCCTCAGCCTCCCAGAGTGATTGGATTATAGGTGTGTGCCATCTTGCCCAAAAAATTATTATGTGCTTGCTATATACTAAGCACTGACTATAGATACCAAAAATAAAAAATTAAAACATGACTCAGTCACCACAATTAATTAAATTTGATTCAAAAAATACTGAGGTAACAAAGATTTATAAGAGTATGTCTACAAATAAAGTTAGGCCTTGGGGAATGAAACAAATAGGTGGTCAGAAGAGTTTAGATTAGTGGTTAGGAATGGGTAAGATTGAGGATGGTGAAATTAAAGACAAATCTTAAAAGATATGGTTTGTACTATACCATTTTATCACTCACAAAAATCAAGTCAAATTCTTCGAGACGAAAATTGGAAAAGATTGAGCCTGGGTGTGGTGGTGCATACCTGTAATCCCAGCACTTGAGAGGCCAAGCCTGGAAGATCACTGTGAATTTGAGACCAGCTGGACTACATAGTGAATTCGAGGCCAGCCCAAACTACATGTTTAGTGAGACTCTGTCTCAAAAGAGCCAAAGAATTGGAAAAGATAAGATTTGTCTTAGTCACTTTTCTCATTGCTGAGACAAAATTCCTAACACCCAAAGTTAAACTAGGAAAGGTTTATTTAGGTCACAGTTTATATGGGTTTCAGTTCATAATCGGCTGGCTTCAAAGCAGGTTGATGTGGGAGACAGGTATCATAGAGAAGAAAGAGTTCATGGCAAGATGAAGACAGCAAAAGCAAGCAAGCAAAGGCAAGACACGTCTCTTTTTGTCCCTTATATTGTATTTAGGCTACTGGAATTTGGGCAATGCCAAACCAATCATTGAACTTTTTTTTTTCTTTTGTACTGGGGATCAAGCTCACAACCTTGCACTTACCAGGCAGACACTGTGCTTCTGAGCTATATCCCTGGTCCCAGTGGACTGATTTAGTAATCACACACCCTGAATCCCAGCACTGCACCATGAATCAACCACACACTCTAGAATAAGCCACCTCTGAAAAAGCCCCGCCTGTGACTGCATTCGGCTTTGGGGGTACATCTAGGCACAAACCATAGCAAGATTAATCTTATCAAAGTTGATGTGTTAACATCCCCATAGTGGTTAAACTTAACCCCATCAATTTGTGGGTTACATCAACAAATGCACCTGAGGTCAGGGTGGAATAAGAAAGGGAAGAAAGAAAGTCTGCTGCATGTTTTGGAAGCTTCATTTCATTTGTTCTGGTGTGTCTTTTGATTCCAGCTTCTTTAGCCTTCCAAGGCCAACTCATGCCATCAGTCCTCCAGGGAGTTTCATTCTCAGGCTAGTATTCTAAGGTTTCCATCTTCTTGCGATGAGCAGCTGCTGGATTCTCCTGCTCTCTGGCATGCAGATGGTCATTGTGGACTCTCCCATCTCTGGTCCTGTAAACCTATTTTTAAAATCCCCTTTCAGAATTATATACAGTATGTGCAAATATATATTTATGTATCTTACATGTTTATACAGTTGAATATATTTTACATAAATTTTTATTAAGATGTGTATTAATATACTATATATCTATTTTTCTATCTATTCTGTGCCTCTAGAAGACGTAAACTAACACAGTCCCTGAGAGATGTAAAGGCAAAGTCTGGCCCTAACCTAAAGTGCTTTTGCACCATGTGGGGATCTTTCATTTCCACTGCTTTAGATGTTGTTATGGCTTGTGTCTAGATGCCCCCACCCAAAGCTTCATGTGACCATAGTTTTTAAGAGGTGGTTAGATCTCAGCTGTGTGATGCTGGGACTAAGGATATGATGCTGGGATTAAGGGTGTGTAATTACTAAATCATTCCACTGATTAGTTTGGCACAGTTCTGGGTGTGTATAATGGGAAGACCCACCCCAGGCATGGGTGGTACCACCCAAAGGGTGGGTAGTACTATCCAAAGGGTGAGTATCACCACCCAAAAGGCAGACAGCCTGGAAGGCACAAAAATGCACGGAACCCAGGGGGAGAACTCTGTGCCTTCTGCAAACCCTCCATGTTGGGGCGAGAGGCCACAACCAGAAGCAAGCCCGCCTGCCTCCCTGGTGAGTTTGTGCGACTGTGCAGACTCCAGGAGGAGAGAAAGAGTGGTGTCCCATAGGCCTGCCAGTGCACAGGCTATGAATAAAGGACCTCCCCTCTGCCCCCCTCAGCATCCTGCTTGCCCGGAGGACCTGCTGGATTCATGGCAACTGGGTTACAAATGCTTGTATTGCTGGATTGTTTTGCAGGCCTGGTGCCCACAGTCTCAGCATTTCTTGGGTAGGTGACATTTTCTAGTGTGGCAAATAGGTGGGATTGTCCTCTGTCTTGTCTTTGAGCCCCAATATTATTGTCATTGGTTTGCTTAATTTTGTTTAATTTTCTTTCCTTTTTTTTTTTTTTTTTCATTTCACATCCTGTTTTTATTGGTTTTATTGTGTTTTGTTTTTGGTTTGTTTTTGCTATGCCTGATGGAATGGTCAACTATTCTGAATGTAACAAGATACAATATAGTAGCTATTGTTTTCATAGTATCTCTCTCTGAAGTTCTATGCCAGTTCTACTGCTTTGTTTTGATTGTTCCGTTATCTTTTGTTGTATTTCACTATCTTTGAAATAAAATTTTTTTAAAAATCTGTATATATGTATATGTAAGATGACTAAAATGAACATACTGCTGAATGTATTAGTTATTGAGAAGGAACAGTTAATACTCATATGATTAGATCAATTTTACATGTCTATATCTGTTAATATAAACAACCATTTTGAAGATAACGAGACACAATATTGCAACCATTGTCAAGTTTCTATCATCCTGTTTTGTAAACCTGTAATGTCACTGTCGTGAATTTACTCTAGTCATTTGTTTGTCTCTTTTGCTTTTTGTCTTTCTTATATGTGTCTCTTTTTTCTCTTAAACAAAATATGTTTCTTAGGGACCAGGGATATAGCTTAGTGGCAAGGTACCTGCCTGACAAGCACGAGGTCCTGAGTTTGATTCCTGGTTCCAAAAAAACAGTCTATGGGTTCAAGTTTTTAAAATGTATTTATTCAAAGTTATATTCATTTTATTTGTTTTCTCAATTAATGAAAACAGTAGATAAAACCTTTCCTCTTTGATACTGCATTTACCAGTTTCTCTTTGGTTCTGTCCATTTTATATGGTATTTTTAAAAATTGTATTATGTACATAATAGTTTTAGAATTATATGTTCAGTGATTTAAACCTTTAATTCAGTGGCAAAAAAAAAAGGAGAGGCAGACTGCCACAGCCACTGATGCTTCTACTGCATTTATTTGCTGCTTTTTTGCCTTCTGCCTGCCATAAACTGTTTCTCCTCTGTGATGCCCTTCTTCCAGGCCACATTGCCTTGGAGGCAGCCAACTGTGAACTGAAACTTCTACAAACTGTGAGCCAAATAAAACTTTCTTCCTTTAACTTTGTGTGTCAGGTATTTTGTCTCAGCAATGAGGAAAATAACTGAGATGTGTACCTGTATAGTTGCAGATGTTTTTCTAAATCAGTAGGATTATTAGATTAGCATGAAACCATCTATATAATGAAACATTTTTACAGTGAGTGTGCAGGATAACAAGCCAAGATCCTGAGATGTCATCCCATGGCAAATGGTGGAACTGTTCAGGTAGCCCTGAAGAAGCACTTGAAAGGTCCATTGCTGTGCACTCCAAGTGAAAATAAATTGGCCCTGGGAAGTAACAGCTAAGGGAATGTTAATTAAAGAAAGGATTATCAGGGCCAGGAGTTTGGCTCAGTGGCTCAAGTGCCTGCCTGACAGGCGCAAGGTTGTGAGTTTGATCGCCAGTGCCACAAAAAAAGAAAAGAAAAGAAAGCATTATCAAAACCAAAACAGTATGGTAAGATTCCACAGCCTATGTTATCTGTCTAATCAAGAGAACAGTGTTGGACACAGCAGTGTATAGTGAGGAGGGGAAGCACTACCTTATTAACTCTTTATTTTTATTTATTTATTTATTTTGTGTGTGTGGCACTGGGGATCGAACTCACAGCCTCGCGCCTGCCAGACAGGCACTTAAGTCGCTGAGCCAGACTCCTGGCCCTAGTTTTTTGAGGCAGGGTCGCACTATATAGCTCACACCAGCCTTGCACTTGCGTTGTAACCCAAGCTGGCTTTGAACTCACAGCGCTCCACCTACCTCAGCCTCCCGAGTGCTGGGATTAAAGGCATGCACCACCACGCCTGGCCTTATTAACTCTTTAAAATCCATGGTCACTTTTTATGAACCATGTGGCTTTTTTGTCAGCCACACTAGACTGCTAAAAAGACTGTGAGCTGGGCAGTTAACATTTTATACCCCTCTGGTAATTTATACTCTCTGGTAATTAATCATCTTGTATGAGTCATACAACTTTACTGGTTTCCACTTTGCCCAGCCACAAATCACTGTTTTTATTCTGTACTATCAGGTGGAATTTTTTTACTGCTGTATTCATAACACATCCACCTTAGCATGCTTTTTTTCTAAGATGGGAATATAAAGATATAAACTTACATTCCTGGGGTAAGGAGATAGTTATCAATCTCTAGTATAAGGGTAGCCATGTTTTTTAACCTATTAACTTCTCAAGACCTGAATTTTTCAATGACAAGTCTGTTATATCAGGCTCAAATTTACTCACAACAAATGTGATTTTGGCAGAAATTTTTGTTATAAATGGGCACTGATATATAAGAACCGTTTCTTACAACCTCTTGGCTCTATTTACCTTCTGGTAGGGCTGGTACAAGTGATTCTGCTATAATATTTATAATCCATATTTTATTTTTGGATTTTGTCCTTGTGAGGGACCATACACATTAGCTATAGCTCTCCTAAAATCCTGTCCCATGTGGACTAACTTCAGGGTTTTTAGTATATTCTCAGTCTGTAATACATTTTTGGGGCATCCCCATTTTCACATAGTGGGCCTTACTCATCCCAGGAGACATGTCAGCCATACCACATGGAGGACAACAACTCCAGAATTTCACCTGCTGACACCTTCTAGACTCACTCTTGGCCATGTTGGCTCCATGTTTGGGCTCCATACATTGCATGAGTATTACAGAAAGACTTAAAGGAAATGTCTGTCTCTAAATTGAGAGGGGTCTACAAGTACAGCTTCATGAGTAAATGAATTTATTTGGGGTTACTTATTGAGCAGTAGACAACTTGGAGCTATGGCACTACCAAAGTCACAAACACCCCGCCATCATATCAGATGACTATTTTTGTAGAACACTAATTAAAATGGAAAGGGCAGGATCAACAGTCAGACAGATCCTTGGGAAAAGTTATGTGTACTTCACTTCCACCCCAACCTTGTCTAGGAACTCCACCAATCTCAGCAAGCACCATCTAGCCACAATGATGGACAGCTGTTGTGACTCGTGTCTACTTATCCCCCCAAAGCCTAATGAGTTCAGAGGTGGGGCTTTGCAGAGGTGACAGAATCTAGAGTGTGTGATGCAGAGATTGAGGGTGTGTGATTACTAAATTAGTCCACTGATTGGCTTGAAATAGTTCTGCATAGGACTAAGGGTGCACCGTCTTGGATGTGAGTGCTACTTGCCCTAAGAGAGGGTAGCCTGGATACAACACAAAGGGAAAAAAAATCTGTCATTTGTTGCTTTCTGCTTTCTGCCTGCCATGAACTGGTTCTCCTCTTTGATGCCCTTCTGCCATGCCACCCAGCATTGGAGTTAGTCAATTATGGACTAAAACCTCTGCAAACTGTGAACCAAATAAACTTTTTCCCCTTTAAATTTGAATGTCAGATATTTTGTCTCAGTAACCAGAAAAATAGCTAAGACAATAGCCTTGCTATGCTTCAGTCTGGCACACAGCATTAGCTCTTGATGGGGGTTACGGGGGCCCACTGAACAGCTGGAGAGGCATGCACTACATGATGAAGTTACTTTGGATAGTGTTTAATGGATAATTCTAACTATGAGTGATATATAAAATGAAAGAAAGAAAGAGAGGGGGGAAGAAAGAAAGAAAGAAAGAAAGAAAGAAAGAAAGAAAAGAAAGAAGGAAGGAAGGAAGGAAAGAAGGAAGGAAGGAAGGAAGGAAGGAAGGAAGGAAGGAAGGAAGGAAGGAAGGAAGGAAGGAATGGCATTATTTGAAGATAACGGAAACTTAGTATGTAGGGCTTAGTTGGAAGAAACGAGCTGCAGAGACGTGATCTTATGGACAATATCTGATGCCGGGCCCTTCTTCTGTGACACTATATCCCTATAACTATCCCTAGCCCTAGTCCTATCCTTAGCCCTCGCTCTAAGCTTACCTCTGGCTCTATCTGTGTTTGCTTCTATTCTTTCCTGGATGCCATGAAGTGAGTAGCTTTTTTCTACTACATCTTTTCGTGATATTTCTGCCTTATCATAGACCTAACAGTAATGAAGTCACTTGATCATAGAATGAAACCACTGCAACCATGAGCCAAAAAAAATCTTTACTCCTTGAAACTGTTTTTCCCAGATATCAGGTCACATTGATGAAAGCTAATATATATATGGAATATGGCTGAAAACTTCAATGGATAATTAGACCTACACATTGACGATATGAGTTTGACTAATCATAGACATATATTTGATGCCAAAGAAAGAAAAGCCCCTGAACCCTCAGTTAGTAAAACTTAATTACTTAATAAAACCAGCCATTTTCCAATATCACAACTATGTTTAAATTCACAAAAAAGGAGAGAAATAAAAGAGCACCAAGGTATTTCCCAAGAGAAATACAGTACTCCAAGGATAGACTTAGAATGGCAACATAGATTTCTCTAGAATACTGCCCTGCCTTACCACCCTTCAGATAAACTCTATAATGAGCATTTCACAGGACATTTTTTATTATAGCAATATTACGCATATTTGAGACAAGTATATGTCCATGAGCATAATGAGCACATTGTTTTGATATGATTGCATGCTTGTACCCATACATTTCCATTCATTCCTAGCTAAGGTATATTTTTTGCTATTAGGGATGTGAGAATAGAATGTTATATATATGGTCCATATTGTACCTAAATTTAAATTGGGCCACTTTCTGGAAATATTTTAATTCATTAGTAAAGCTTTCCATTCCTGCAAATTAAACCACACATTCCCTATAAATGAAATTCTCAAGCACTAGAAATAAAAAGTTGGCTCCTACAATCCTTAAGGAAAATTCTTACTTGATCTAAAAATAAAATAAAACTCCAGCAGAGACTGGAAGTCAGACATATTTAGAGTTCTAACTAACTGAAAATGTCTTCAAGGATCACCCATCTGGAATGAATTCCAGGTGATTCCCATGCAGAGTGGAGATTTATAACATAAAATGAAAACCATACACAGAAGTTAGCAGTTGTAAACAGTTTAATCTGAAGTTGTTCACCACGCACACTTCATATGAGATTGTAGTTATCTTCCAAACCAATAAATCAAAACCAAGCTAGAGCAATATTAGCCAAACTCCTACCAGATTCTTTGGAATTATTTTCTGTTATAAATTACAAAGTGTTTTAAAAATGTGAGGTTTTGTTAGAGTTATAAAGAGGCTTATTAGGCAAAATTTAAATAACCCACTTAAAGAAATTTGAATGTAGGCCCTCAAAACAGGCTCAATATAGCCTGGAGTCAGGGACATTTTTGTGTTTGGGGCAGTGGAAAGCTGTGGAACTTGTGAATCTATGGAAAACGTGTGCTTGGTCTGCAGGAGAAAGGTGATAGCCATCCACAGCTACAAAGATAATGGTTCATTTTGAACATGAAATGATCTCACCATTTCATTTTCACAAGCAACAAAGACATCTCTACAATATCCCACTTAAATTCTTACAACTTTTTTAATGCTCCAGAAAATTTAGTAGTAGACATGGCAATCTTCCTCTTTCTTAATGGATTACATTATTTATTACGACTCCTCTTTCTGTCACAGTTAACGACAGTAAATTAATCATCTCTGACATCCAGATTAGATAATGTTTTGGTTCACCTTCCTCTTCTCCATTGAACTGATCATCAAGTAGAAAATGTTTGAATAGCTTGTCTGCAATATTTAGCAAATTGTTGAGCAACTTAGCCTGATTTGCCTGCCGAGATTTACATGGTTTGTGTCCTTTTCTCCTATATCATTCCATGTACTTTCCTCCTAAAACTGCATAACTGAAAGGGATGACTGTCACAAAGTAATATAGTACTTCAAAATTCCTTTTAGCATTTAAGTACAGTGGCTGTAGTATGATTCATATATTTCTCAAGTTGGGCTTATTGTGAAAAAGAAATTCTCAAGCCGGGCGTGGTGGCGCACGCCTTTAATCCCAGCACTCGGGAGGCTGAGGTAGGTGGAGCGTTGTGAGTTCGAGGCCGGCTTGGGCTACAACACAAGCGCAAGGCCGGCCTGAGCTACGTAGTGTGACCCTGCCTCAAAAAACCAGGGCTGGGAGTTTGGCTCAGTGCCTTAAGCGCCTGTCCTGGCAGGCGCGAGGTTGTGAGTTCAACCCCCAGTGCCGCAAAAAACAAACAAAAAAAAGAAAAGAAAAAGAAATTGTAATTGCTTTTTGCAAGATAACAAACTTTATTTACATATTTTCTCTCTGTCATTTAATTAGATTTTAATATTTTCCTCTTGTTCAATTTTCAGGTTAATGTATGTTTTATAGAAATGTGGCATTCTTTTCGATAATAGTTTCATATAATCCTTTTCTTGTTTGGTTTTGCTAGTATACACAACAGATTATTGACTGTTACAAGTAGAAGTGAATTCTTATTTCTTTTTTTTTTTTTTTTTTTTTTTTTTTTTTTTTTTTTTTTTTTTTTTTTTTTTTTTTTTTTTTTTTTTTTTTTTTTTTTTTTTTTTTTTTTTTTTTGCGGCACCGGGGATTGAACTCACAACCTCGCGCCTGCCAGGGCAGGCGCTTAAGCTGCTGAGCCAAACTCCTGGCATGAATTCTTATTTCTGATTGAATTCTTATTTTGTTCTCCTAATAATGATTGTATTTTAAGATACATTCTCCATTTTCATCTTGTTTTTGTGCTTTTTCACTTTAATTGCAGTCTTTATGCTGATTTTCTTTTTTATTATCATTCATCTTTGAATATGATCAGTCATTTACTAAAAAACTAGAGAGAAAATGTATTTGATTATGTTTTCTTTTATTTTGTCTTTGCTGACCAAATATATTATTTTCTTAGTCCTGAAATTTTTAATATTAAAAGGGCTAATGTGAGAAATGGGCTTCTCGGGAGCCCACCCCACCCGGGCCTGAGTGCCTCCAACCAGAAGACAACTAAGACTGCCTTCCAGGGGCCTGCACAACCAGCGTGGACCCCAGGAAGAGAAACATGCAACCACCGAACCCCCCTGTACACCTACCTGTGTGCAGGCTAAGAATCAAGGACGAAGCTCTGCCCGCCCCTCCCCCCCATAAAGCAACCTGCTTATTCAGAGGTCTGGCTACATTGATAGCAACTAAGGTACATAAAACAACCAGTATTGTTTTGTTCATTTTGCAGACCTGGGACTGGCAGCCTGAGCCTCTCTTTGGAAGATGACAGTACGCAATGTAGCAAAAATGGGGGATTCCCTTCTGTCTTGTCTTCAAGGCCCAATATTGTTCTCATTGTTTTGCTTTATTCTGATTAATATTTTTTGGCCTTATGTTATACTCTGTTTTTATTGGTTTTATTGTGATTTCTTTTTTTTTTTTTTTTTTTGGTTTGATCTTACTATACCTGTTGGAATGGTCAACTATTCTGAAAATAACAAGATATACTGTAGTAGCTACTGTTTTCATAGTATCTTTCTTAGAAGTTCTGTACCAGTTCTACTGCTTTGTTTTGATTGGCTTCATTCTGTTATGTTTTGTTGGATTTTACTATCTTTAAAATAAAAAATAAATAAATAAAAATAAATAAAAATAAAATAAATAAATAAATAAATAAAAGGGCTAATATAATTCACAGTAATAAAGTCTCAACTCTGTGTGCTGGGATCCATGTTTCACTAGCTGTCTCTCTAAGTCTTTCTTCACTTGACCGCTTGCTTTCTTTTCAACTAGTAAACAATGCTGTAGATCATTTAAAAACCATATGAACTTCCAGGTAAAATGGCATCCTAAACAGACAATATCTGCTACCACCAACTCCAGTGGTTACAAATACTGGTCAATGATTTTTAATTCAACCTATATGCAGTTTTTATTGTTTTTTGTTTTGGTTTGGTTTGGTTTGGTTTGGTTTTTTTGGAGATAGGGTCTCACTAGGCAGTTCAGGCTGGCCTTGAGCTCACTTTGTAGCCCAAGATGGTCTCAAACTTGCAACAATTCTCCTGCCTCAACCTCCTGAGTGCTGGGATTACAAGCATGCATTACCATGCCTGGTGTTACATGCATCTTTTTTAACAGTTTTTTTATTATACCTCAAAAGTGTGATATTGTTTAAGAACAAATACAGAGAAATCTTAAACATTTCACATCAGATTTATTTGCACATTGGTTTTATTCCCACATTAGGTTTTATTGTTGGCAATAATATTTTTATCACTGTATAGACCAATTTATAAACTATGTATGTGCATATGCATGTTGGGCAGTAAAACAAAAAGTGAATGTGTAAAGGTTTGCTGTCTCACATTCACCTGTTTCCCTTCTTTGCTTTCTTCCATGAGTTGAATTAGCACCAGGCCCTCACTGGCTCCATATTCTTGGAACTTCCTGCTTCTAGAACTGCCATAAATCAGAATAAATCTCTTTTCTTTTTAAATTGTGTATGTGTGTGTTGAGATTTTAGGAAATGTCTTATTTAGTATTCTCCCAGAAACAGACCCTTATACAAGTAATTATGTAAGAATAGTTTATTTGGGAAGTATAAAGAAAATGGGAATGCAGTAGCAGGGAGGGAGGGTAGCCCACAGAGGCCATGCTGCTAAATCAACTACCGCTATGAGCAATTAATACTCAATCTCATAAGTAAATTCTGAGAATACAGTCTAGGCATTCATTTCAGAATTGTTAAACACCAAGAGTAGGGTAACTCACATTTTTGTATCTTCTTGTGGTAGTTATTGGTTGAGAGCTACTTCCTAGGGATTGTTGATTCTCTGGTGCTTGCAGTCTTTCAGTGCAGGTTGCTTTCTAGAGCTTCAGGAAAAAAGCCTTGGTCACAGATGCATATGTTAGCAGTTGGAAATGAGCTGAATTCTCCAAAGCTATGGACAGAGAACTGATTTCATCTGATGCAGTCAACTTATGCACCAACTAAATGAACTCAGTCCCCATGCTAAGTTCATTTTCTATTATTTCTTTAAAGTTATAGTTGGTCACGATTTTTATTAAATATTTTAAAAATTTATTAAGTTTTTTTTTAAAAACTACAAACTCATACTGGCACAAGCTCCAGTTTATGAGCTATTCTAGTCTGGTCCTAAGGGATCCCTGATACACATCTTCTTCCTTTTCTAGTGCATATTCTACAGTTTCCTCATTCCTGGACAGTGCTTCTGTACATCTCTCTCTCTCTCTGTCTCTCTCTCTGTCTCTCTCTCTCTCCCTCTCTCCCTCTCTCCCTCTCTCCCTCTCTCTTTCTCTGCATTTTTAAATCTTATTGATATATTTTATATATACATAATGATAACATTCACCATGGGAAATTTGTACCTGTACATGGTATATCTTGCTTCTTTTTTTGCCATTCCCTTCCCCTACCTTCAACCCATTTCCCTCTTTATTTCCAAAACTTCGTTTCCATTTCTTCTTGTCCATTCTTCCCTTTCTTTCCCTCCCTTGCCTTGTTCCACTTCTCATTTGAATAGTTTCTTAACATTTTCCAATGTCTATTATACATTTAGGTCCTTATTTATACTTTCGGCTCCTCACACCAGAGAACATAGTATTTAAGCATGTGTGTCCAATTTATTTCACTTAAAAGTATGGTCTCAAGGTGCATCCATTTAGCTAGAAATGTCTCAAGCTTACCCTTCTATATGGAAGTGTAGTACTGCATTGTATAAGCACACACACACACACACACACACACAGACACACACACATTTTCTTTATCCATTCATCTGTTGATGGAAATTTGCATTGTTTCCAAGTTTTATCTATTACAAACTGTACTGCTATAAACATGGGTGCACATATATCACTGTGGTATGATGCCTTCAAATCTTTCAAGAAGATACCAAGAAGGGAAATAGCTGAGTCAAATGGAACCTCTAGTTTTAGTTTTTTTACACTGATTTTCAGTGGTTGCACCAGTCTACCCTTCCACCAACAGTAGAGAAGGGTTCCTTTTCCCCACAGCCCGGTCAGCATGTTATTGCTTAGTTTCTTGATAATAGCCTTTCTGAAGTGAGATAGAACATCATCACTGTTTTAACTTGTATCTCTCAAATGGCCAGTGATGATAAATTTTCTTTTTGTGTGTGTGTGTTTATTTGCCATTTTGACTCATCATCTGAGAAGTATCCATTTATTTCAGAGGGTTGTTTTTGAATTTGGTCTTTAAATTTGGGGGGCACTGCTTTTTGTAATTTTGAAGAGATTAAAACCAAACAACATAAAACAGAATACAGTCACTCAAAACAAAGCAATGAATGTGATACAGGGCTTAAAACAAGATAATAGTAAATCAACAATGGCTACCAAAATGCCTCCTATTATCTTCAAAATAGTTACCTATACCATCAGACTTAATAAAATCAAACAAAACAAAACATAATAAAACCAAACAAAATAGAACAATGAAAGTGATATAAGGCTTCAAAGCAAGATAATAGGAAATTAACAATGGCTACCACCTTCTCTTTTCAGATGTTTGCTCTCCTTTTGCTTTCACAGTATCTATTGTGCATTTTGGGTCACACTAAATCCTTCAGTTTTTTACATGATGTTCACTTGTGTGACTCTAAATCATTTCATCCATGAGCATGATCTCAAGTTGCACCCATTTACCTACAAGAGCCTTGAGATTATCCTTCTTTATAGCTAATTAGCTTTCCACTGTATAAAAATGCCATTTCTTTCTTACCCATACTTGCTATCCCGGCTTTTTTCTAGTACCCTGTCATGTGAAGCATTGTTTTCTCTCCTTTGACTTTCAGTCTATGAATTTTCTTTCAAGTTAAACATGTTTCTTGTATAAAGCATATTGATGGATCCTGTCTCCTGATCCACTCTGCCTGTGTTTCTTTTTGTTGGTGAATTGAGGCCATCTACATTAATGGTTATGGCCATCATGCACTGCCTCATCTCTGCCATGCTATTTTCCTGCCATTGGCTGCCTACTTTTCCCCTCTATTCAATTGCCCCACTTGGCAATCCCCTTCTGCCACTGTTCCTAGAACCACAGTCATTGTTATCTCTTTCTAAAATGTCCTTCAGTATTCTTTGTAGGGTTGGTTTGATGGTCACGAATTCCTTCAGTTGTTCTTTGTCACGGAAGTATCTTGTTTCTCCATTAATTTTGAAAGGTAGTTTTGTAGGGTGCATCAAAACTATCTGGGTTGGGAGTTGTTTTCTTTCAGGCCTTGAAATACTTCACTCCAACCTCTTCTTGACTTGGTTTATGTTGAGAAGTCTGTCATGATTCTAATGGGTTTCCATTTATAAGTGATTTGTTTCTTTTCTCTAACAGCTTTTAATATTCTGTTCTTGTGCTAAATTTCTAGGATATTAATTATTATATGTCTGGGTATAGACTTATTTTACTTATGGCTAGTTGGAGTTTAATATGCCTCATTTATCTGTATGTCAGGTCCTTTTCCCACACTTGGGAAGTTTTCTGCTATAACTTCTGTAAATAATCTTTTTATATCATTTGTGTTGACCCTACTTTTTCACTGACACTGATCACTCAAATTATTTTTCTTTGTGTCATCTTGCAGCCATTGAATTGTTATTTCCTGATTCCTTATTATTTTTAAGAGATCTTTCCTTTTGTGATCACTAGTTACAAACCTGTCTTCAAGGCCTGAAAGTTTATCTTCAGCTTCTTTCAAGTAGTTTTGCTGGCTTTGAATGGAGTTTTTAATTTCCTGGATAGCTCTTTGAATTTGTTTCATGCATTCTAAATCTTTATTTTGTTCATTTTTCTTCATTTTCCTATGCCCCTTTATTTTTTATCTGTGTCTTCTTTAGATGTGCTTAGCAATTCTTTTATTATGCTTTTCACTTCTTCTTTTACCTGAGATAATATTTCTGATCTAATTTCATTTATAGCCCCATGAAGTTGTTTCTTTACTTGAGTTGCCATCACTTCGGAAACTTCAGGTGTGTTGCTTCCAATCTCTTCCATATTTACATCTCCCAGATTTACTCTGCATGGTTTGGAAGCCAGAGACTGCCTTTTGCATCTTCATCTTGACATTTTCCTGAGTTCTTCCAGACAAGTGGGTTGTGGAGTCCTAAGCATTTCTTGCATTGGTTATGATATCTCCAAGGCATGGCTGGTTGGTTCTCCCAGGCAGTGCTAGCTATGGGTACCCAATGGTGGCCAGCAAGTGTGCTGGTGCTGCACTGACTGCTGCTTTTCCAAGCCTGCACTGGCTACCTGCAGGAAGCTGCCTGATGGTGGCCAGTGTACGTGCTGGGGCAGAGCTGGCCACTGCTTCTCCCAACCTGTGCTGCTTACCAGGAGGAAGTGTCCAGAGGGTCTGTTTTTTTGGGGGTGGTATATATTCTAGATATTAGTCCTTTGTCTGAGGAACAGCTGGCAAAAAAAATTTTTCCCACTATGTGGGTTGTCTCTTAATTCTCTTAGTGGTTTCTTTTGCAGTGCAAGAGCTTTTTAATAAGATGAGTTGCTTATTCTTTGTGATCTCTCCTGTGAGATTGCAGTTTTGTTCTTAAAGTCTTGGCCTACACTAATGTCTTCAGGAGATCTACCTATTCTATCTCCCAGCAGATTTAGTGTCTCTATTTTAATATTCAGATCTTTGATTCATTTAAATTTTAGTTTAGTGCATGATGAAATACATGAGTCTAGTTTTAATCTTTGGCATATGGAAAGCCAGTTTTTCCAGCACCAGTTATTAAAGAGGCTATATTTCTTCCAGTGAAGTTGTTAGGCTCCTTTGTCAACGATAAGGTGGCTGAGTGTGTTTGGAGTTGTTTCTGCATCTTTTTATCTATTATAATGATTTTCAGGTCTTTTTCTTTGATAGTATGATGCTGTTTTTATCACAGTAGCTTTGTAGTATAATTTCAAGCCAGGGATTGTGATGTGCCCTGCCTTGCCTTTGCCTGAGTCTCTTGATCAGTGGAGTAACTCACATTTTCATACCTGAGAGGTCTGCACCTGATTTCCTTGACTTTTTCAAACTGTTGTTTCTACAGTTTCCATTTATGGTAATCACTGGATTTGAAGCCAGTAAGACACCTAGCTAATCTGATCCCAGGCATACTTCTTTTCCCCGTCCTCATTATGAAACAATAATCTTTCTTCTTGATGATAACTAGTCCATTATTCTCATCAGTAAACTAATCCTTCATCACCATACTCTCCTAGTGTAAGGAGTCCAAAATGGTAGGGAACTACTATAGTCTTAAATTTATGAAAACCAGTATTTTGTCTCCTGGGAATCTAGAGTCCAGTGTTATAGGGATAGAGAACACACAATCTCCCAAGTGGGTCACTTGGAGTAATGGTGTAGAACAGCTCCTACTTCCATGTCTTAGATCTTGAATGCATTTGATAAGCAAAGGGAAATATAGCAGTATATATTGGAGCAAGATATACCACATCTTTGAATATAGCACCCCACAACTCCAAGAGGTCTTTGATTTGTCTCTTAGCAGACATTTTAACATTCATACTGGCAACTTCTGAGTGGTATGGTAAGACAAGTGGATCCTATGGACATGAAATTGCCCTTTGGTAAAAACATGGTTGCTTGATCCAAGGTGAAATTATGTGAGGTACCGTAACTATAAATCTGACACTCTCTGGTAATGGCAATAGCAAAGGCACTGTGGCAGGATGGTTAGACTTACAACTGAAATATATATAAAACCCCATAAGGACAAATGAGTGCCTCATCGGGATGCATTCTTTTCAAACAACAGTATCATGTCAAAGGGTCAGATGACTGAGGATTCGGCAGTAGTAGTATTCAGATCAGTCTTAGTGAGAAGGGACCTAAGCTGCTAGGCCCATGTGTTATCAGTACTCATTCCTGCTACATGTGGCTGTATTCATGGGTCCACTATGCAAACATCAGGATGGCTAAGAAGAAAAGTTCACTAACCTCCACTGGGGGACTCAGCCTCCTCATATATTTTTCTGTGTCTTCTATGATATCGATGATCTCTGATAAGTACTGACATGGGCTGCAATGATTCACACACTTTATGTCTGCTCTTACTGACCAATCCACATTCCTCTTCCCAAGATTCTATTGTCATTCGTCTTCCTATGTCATTCCTTCCACACAGTGCTTCCAGTGTTGTATACTTTCTTCAGTAGTAGAGAAACATGAGGTGAAACAGATTTTTTAATGATAGCAAAAATATCTGACCATGACCCTGGCCACAGAACTTCTAAATTTTTCACTAATATGGTAGGCTTCTGAATCTTTATTGAATTTATTTTTCACATTCTCGTATCCATTGTACCAAGGCATCCAAGATACTCATGATTTCCTTCTCCAGGTCCAGTTAATATGATGTTACCAAAATGGTAAAATGGCATGAGTTTTCTGCAGAATGTCTGAATAATCAAGTTGCCTTTTCTACCACATTATAATGAAGAATGGAAGAGTTAATATAACTTCCCCTAACAAAGCAGATTTGGAGAAAATAATTCAATGTAAATGTTTATTATGAAGAGCAAGAGGAAAGTGAGACATGGAAAGGAAGATTGACAATGAAAGGTACATTATCAAAATAGCACATTAGACAAGTAGAGTTTAATGCTTTGTGGAAAATCTGAGAACTCATATCAACATATGCCTCATAACTATCTTACTTAAATACCAAAGAAGCAGGAATATCCATACACCAATTCCTTAAGTCATTAGTTAAGAGCAGCTCCCATTAATTGTTAATTCCCCAGCATATTCAACCTGCCAAACCTTCAAGGAAGTTTCTGTGGCATGAATGTCCCTTGTTCAATATGATGGTTGAAGTCAACCAGAAAACACAGGCATGGAAGGACCACATGCAGGACACTACAGCACCTGCTACACCTTCTGATCCTGATTGCAAGAAGAAAATTATACATTTTGAAGCTGGATCCTGCGTAGCAGTGAAAAATAGTTTCTTCATGAATCTACATCTAGGGAATCCTCTGGATTATTAGACTGCAAAAAAGGGGACACATTAGGCTGATGTCATGACCTGAATTTTGTTTCTCCAACATTCCTATGTTAAGTTCTTATCTCCAATACTTCACAAGGGACTACTTTGCAATAGGACTTTCAACCAGGTGATTAAATTAAAATGAGACCATGAAGGTGGGCTTTCACCCCATCAGACTAGAGACTTTACATAAAGAGAAATTTAGATACACAGGGATGTGGCAATGCACACACACAAAAGAAAGACTATATGAGGACCTGGTAAAAAGATTAGTTGTCTGCAACCCACTGAGAGAGGTCTCAAAGGAAAGCAAGCATACTAATGCCCTAATCTTGAATTTCCTACCTCCAGAAAAATGAGAAAATGAATTTCTATTGTTTAGGTCACCTGATTTGTGGTACTTTTTTATGGTAATCCTAGCAAACTAATACAATTGGAATGGCTCAACAATCCTGAGACATAACCCTCATGAGAGGGAGATCATAGGAAAAGAATCTTTTCGTCAGGCCAACTCTGTCATGATCCAGCAATTCCTCCAAAAGAAGAACTCAAACTTGACCTGGTGCTCTGTATACTGCCAAAATCTCAGAACTAGCAGAACTTATAAATTTCACTATGCCTTCTCTGGATAACAAAAAGGTTGCTCATCTTCCAAAATGACCACAGATAATCTTTGTCATTAACCTATGTTTGATTCAACACTCTCACCTGAACAAGATACAACTAGTCTAGACTCTGGTCTCTGCCAAAATGATATATACTAAAATGGAAACAGTGCTGAGAATGGAGTGAGAACCGATGGGTAGGGAAGGATGAAGGGAGAATTTTACAGTCTTTCTTTGTGCACATTTATATTAAAATTCACATGCTAGTAAAAAAAAAAAATAAGTAATCACACTGAGAGGACAGATGCAGAATAGCAAAGGGAAAGTAAACCCAGGAAGTTAAAAGGCAGCTCTGAGACCACTCTCCAAAATATAAGTGCTGCAGGACAGTCCCCTTCTGTGTGATCCAGCCAAGGACACAACTGCAAAGCAGAACCCCTGCAGATGGAAAGTGTTAGAAAAAGAGACATAGTGTAATGAAGATGAAATTCATCTACTTCCCAACTTGTCCTAGGGCTGGAGATGAAAAACTATGAATACATTCACAAAATTCATTATTCTAGGCTTTGAACATAAACACTTGAAAGTGAATTCCAAATTAAATGCATATTATGCAAAAAGACCTGATTCACATGCCTAAGTCAGGCTGTTTCTCTCTCTCTTTCTCTCTCTCTCTCTCTCTCTCTCTCTCTCTCTCACACACACACACACACACACACACACACACAAAGCATTGATATGTATGAGACCAAAGAACTCTTGTACCAAATCATCAATATATATGCAGCAGACAATTTTAGGAAAACAAAATTCTGGCCAAGACCATGATTTACGGTTATTTAGAATTTAGAAATACAGTGAAGATCTTGTTCCTCTTTTCCATAGCATTTCTCTGTGTTCTTTGAAAACATTTGAAGCACTATCTAAGCACAAAGATGAAAATATGTAATGGAAAAAATATCCTGTGTTACTGAGAATCCCTTCTGCAGCACAG